>WOVY01004194.1:0-62275 GCA_013436015.1 Rhipicephalus annulatus
AAGAAAGGTTAGATTTATCTACAAAAAAAGTTTCCTCGATTCACCCACTGAACTAATCGCACCCACTGAACTAATCACCCCCTGAACTGAATCACCCACTTAACTAATCGATTACAAAATCGCATTTTGTAATCGCAATTACAAAATGGCACTAAACTCGCACGCCTGAAATGCTCCTGCAACTTATTCATGCGCAGCTAAACATCGACAGCTCTATAGTCGGCTACCACTTTAAAAGGCAGCGTCATTTTCCCCTCTAGGCAATGCACACGAGCCTCCACCATAGGCGTGCACTTCAGGTGACGTCATGAGCCGGACGGCCCGGTGACCCTGCCCACGGAGGACATCTGCCTTCGTTGTTTTCAGTTCAGCACGCAAAACAGCGATTGTTGGCAGCAGTGTGATAAATATCTGGGCGTATAGCTGCCCGAATGAGATATTGACCTCACCAACGATAATCAGGGAACATTAGTATTTCAGTTCAGATATGCCAGCATCGAAATGTGTTTCTATGCCACTTCCCAAATCGAGCATGATGCGCGATGGACGTTGCTTATCGGCATGTGCGATCCAGCATGTGCTGTAGCATTTCCATCATTACAGTTTTGACCAAAGCACTTGTCATGATACACAAATCTTATTTATACCGACAAATACGCTTTTTTAGAAGCAGTCACATTTTTTTTCCCGCGGGACGATTTCTTTCGTCGCGGAGTGATTTGGCTGCTGCATTTCGGTCATCTGGGCGCGGCCTCTCCGTCCGGTCTTCTAAAGTTGTACCCGACTATGAATTCATATCTCTTTCGGAAACCAGACAGTCACGCCACAAACATCCATGGACATTACAGGCATACAGTTTCGACAGCAACTGCTTCAAGTATCTTTTTTTCCCACAGTCACAAAAGAATGAGATTGGTTGCCGTCTGCATATCAAACAGTAAAGATTTCAACAAATTTTTAAAACATTTTGATAAACATATTCATGCCACCCATATTTGAACTAATGTTTTTTCTTGGATATTTTCGGACATTTAGAACACTTGAGTGCTTTTTTTTATTTGTCAATTTATCAGTGCAAAATGTAGTCAAGTTTCTTTCATGTTTATTAGTGACATTTTTTCTGCGTGATAATGAAGACGGCCTCTAAGTGCCGTTTATGTGCTTTAAATTATTTTTGCCACGTAGCAAGAGGTTCTCTACATTCAATGTAGTAATATAAAACATCTGTAGTCATGCATCATCACTTTTTCAATGTATGTGTATCTCTTGAATGTTTGGGTTGCCTGGCAGTATATAAAAATAAATAAATAAAATTAGAAGTGATTGGTGGATGACGAAAACGTGAAATAACTTCGCTCTATTTAAATTTAAGGGAGGCGGTGTTGGAACTGTTAAAATGTTTATTTTTTTCGTTTAGTTTTTAATTAGGGACGGCGCTATTACGATAGAGACGCCCTTGTATTTAACGCTCGCACAAAGCCGCGACCACCATATAAATACACGATTCCCTTCAGTCCAACCTGGTATTCCATTGAAAAGGGATCAACCATTACTTTTAGCAGCCGAGGAACGCAACTACCGGGACGAAATTCTTTCATGCTTGCCTGCGCCGCGCTCAACTACTGGGTTATGCCGACATTCGTAAAAAAGCGTTTTGCTTTTTGTTTTCTTTTACCCCTGCACGCAACTTGCGGAGACAAAAAAAAAGTACTTTCCGCTCTACGGCAGAACTGAGTGTGTTTGTTCCGCGGGCCGCTTGCCTGGGTGCGCGTAGGAGGAGAAGGAAGCTGACGGAATCATACAGAACGGGGTGTTTGGACCACCGAGCAGCCTTTCACTACCGACACAATCGACCGACGTCCTCTGTTGCTCCATCTCTTTTTTTACTTTACTCCCCACTCCCGTTTCCCTGCACGACCGAACGGTGGCACGTTCGTCGTTCTTGTGATTGCCGGATTTTCCGCTTTCTCCCGTTTGGAAGCTGACCCCACTAATAACGGTTGGAGAGTTGCAGCGAGTCTGCGCATGACAGAAGGACGCTATACGGAAGACGCGAAACTGGGCACGTCGCGTCGCGCCCCACTGCTCCTCGCGCTGCGTGGAACAATGACTTTTTTGTTTGTTTGTTTTTTGCAGTAAGCTCAGTAGTTGGGGGCAAGTGCCCCCTATTATATTTTGTTTTTAAGAGAAAGGGATAACAAACGAAAGAAACAAAATCTTGCGTCGCCATCCGCCTGCCAAACCCGGAAGAAAAGGCTGCAATAGACACACTCCCCGGTATATTTCGGCTTACGCGAAGTGTAGGTCTGTCCGCAAAACATTACGGAAAGCGTTAACTGCGATAAGACCAATATTTTGTGTCCTATGGCCGCACGGCTATCAAGTGAGGGAGTCAAAGCGTACGACTCAAACCACATTTGCCTGATGTATTCCTTGGCTTCTGCTTCCTAAATAGCTCGCTGCGCTTTTTCTTTTGTTTCTTTCTTTCCTTCTTTCTTTCTTTCTTTCTTTCTTTCTTAACACACAGACGACGCTTGCATGTAGCTGCGGTATACATTATTTGCCCGCAGAACTAACAGGGAACCGTGATTGCTTTCCGCAAATTGTTCCTTTTTTTGTCTTTTTCCTAGTTGAAGACGCATTTTTTACTGTACGGAGTCAGTTTGGACCACGTGTTAAACGTGGTTTGATTGGTTTGCGTGCGACGACGTTTGCATTCAGGCTCACAGAAACGCGGCAAGCAAGGCCGGTAATTGAACTCCCTTTTAACAAGCACAGTCTTGACTGTTAAAACAGCGTCATTTATTCTTAGCCAACACGGCTGCTAAAGCCGCGAGGGTGGTTCTGTTCCA
This sequence comes from Rhipicephalus annulatus, assembly GCA_013436015.1. Classification (NCBI taxonomy): domain Eukaryota; kingdom Metazoa; phylum Arthropoda; class Arachnida; order Ixodida; family Ixodidae; genus Rhipicephalus; species Rhipicephalus annulatus. The sequence goes on from WOVY01004194.1 coordinate 2,853, forward strand.
CCAGTAATTGGAATTTCTCAAAGAGCCTGTCTTCTCTTTTGACGAGTCTTCCTCAATCCAACGTACAGAAGTATAATTCGACAAATGAAAGGCAAATGGAAGTGATGGTGGGTATGGAGGGTGGCTAGAAAAACGAAGAAACAAAAGGAGGCGCGGTCGCGTTTGAGAACAGCCGAGCTTAAACCAACACGCGCGAGCGCACGCACGCGCAAACACTATCGAAGTTGGGCGAGGAAACTAAATCAACAGCGTCCCGGCGGCATCCGTTTCGGTGTGCGGGAGGAGGGGGAAGGCGGCGGCGCGCAAAATCGCTGCACGTCCCATCCGCCCCCTTTTTCCCCTTTTCCTCCAATTAGGGAGAGGGCTCCACGGACGAGCCGAAGCGGCGGGTTCGCGCGCTCGGAAACCGCTACACGTCCGCGGTCTCCCTGGCGCCAGCCCGCGAAAACTGCGCCGGCAGGGAAGCTGCAAACGGTTGCAGAAAGTTGGCACGCGCGACTGCATAGTTCACCGAGGAAGCGCTTTCGCGACTCCATGCGTGCGCGTATCGGCGTCGCTCGAATTGTGCGTCGCGCCCACACACACACGCGTCGCTCCGCTTGTGTTAAACCTTACCGCCAGAAATTTCGCAACGCGGAGGTTGACGCCCACTGAATGCAGCCATCGAATGCGGGTTATCAGCGGCGCTGGTACATACCTGTTGGAGACAGATACGGAGGGCAATGAGACACAGAAGGCTGATAGATGAACCAGTCAAAATATTAGAGAGTTTTAGTACTGCGTACGCTGCGTACGTGGCGGCGTTGCGTACGTAAGGACGCCACGTACTGCGTAGTGCGCATGCGCAGACCACAACGCGCACGTATCGCGTTACGTACGCAGCCGCTACGTACGCACGCATCAGATGCGTTGCGTGCGTACGTATGAGGTGATCGCGCCGCTCTCGAACAAGTTCGCGACAGCGCGAGACTTCGTTTTGCAAAATGGCGGCATCGAAGGCAAGCACCGACCGGCTCTGTGGCCTAAAATATGGCCATAATCTGGCTATACACTTGGATTGGCTCACATTGGCTGTCAACAACCACGTGCTTCTATTTTGATATACCAGATGGCGCAACACGCTTCACACTCGTTACGTACGCGGGGTACTACGGTGTACTAAAAGGCGATTAGTGGCAAAGGACGCCACGTAACGCAAGGCGCTTGCGTGATGCGTAAGTAGCACCTTTCCGCAGTACTAAAACTCTCTATTCTAGCTTTTACCCGGTGTTGGGAAAATGGCGAGGGCGAAATGATGGAAGGAGAATACATGCAGAAAGAAAGAGCGAAAAGGAGATAGAGAGGGGGTGGGGCGTGAGTGTCGTTCAAGTAAGTCACTTGGACGCAGGAAACACACCAACTTTTGCACCTTTTGATGTCCGGAGTGCACGCAAGATAGTGCGCTTCAACACCTCCTACTCTGATAGCGGCCGTAATTGAAGACCGATGTTCTATGTCTTCCACGCAGCTGCACTCACCACGTTAAGCACATTCCGCCATCTTTATAGAATATAAAGAAGTGTGAGCTCATGAAAAACACCCCAGTAAACAGTTGGCAGGGTACAAGATTCTCACTTCTCGATAGTCACTCACTCTTGATGTGGATAGCCGCATGGCACTGGCAGGACAGACGAGAACTGACAAGACTGGGCAATGAAGAAGTAGGACGCGCTCTGCGTGAGCTTGGAATCATTGATATTAGCAGAAGTCTTGCAAAACAAAGGTGAGTCCTTCCGTGGAAACGTTGGCGAATGCCGGCGTGGTTCGTGACTCTTCCTTCAACCGATTCGAATCTGTTTACGGTGATAAATCTTTCAGTGTGCCTGAATGACCAGCCAAAACAACGTCGTGGCCTTCGCGTCTAATACGCGCCAGATCCAGCGCCACCACAGAGGCAATAACCATAGCCTTGGCAATCATAGAGGCAGGGAGGAGAGGACGCTCAACGTATACATCGACAGACTCACAAGCTGACTGTCGCTTGTATCTCAAAGGCACACTTCCTGGATGTGTCATTGATATTTTGGGGCCCACGCTGACGGTGGTACATGGCGTCGCCTGGTGCCCAGGACATGTGGCCCTGAGCGGGAACGAGGAGGCGAACTGCGTATCTCGCGGACTTACTGGCCGAGACGCAGGACCTTCCTCAGGGCGCCTCTCAAGCTCCCGTGAAGAACACAACATACTCCCCTTTACCTTTTGCCTGTCCTCGGCAAACACTTTCTACAACGACAAAGAACGCTGCCTCTTCCCTCCCTCACTCCTCTTTTTCCCCCGTACCTTCTCCTCAACTGTGTGGTAAGAAATTGCTAAGCCATTAGTTCACAAGTTCACCAATAACGCGCGCGCGCATGTGTGTGTGTGTGTGTGTGTGTGTGTGTGTGTGTGTGTGTGTGTGTGTGTGTGTGTGTTTGTGTTTCGAACATACATTCCTGGAAAAATTGCTAGTTTAGTCAGCGCTGTTGCGGCATCGAGTAAGATTCGTTTTGTTCTGCGCACTGCTAACCTTCGCCAGGGCAGCCATACTCGCGTACAGTAACTACAGCCCGAATTTCTCTAGAACTTCTAGAAGTATCTAATTCGACTCCGATAGCTTCTCACACCAATACTACACCACAGAGTTTTTATTCAGCGTGAGAACGCTCGGTTATACGGCGAGGAATGCGGTAGCAATTAATTAAATTGACCACAACCGTTTACGCGCGCACTCAACGAAACGGGTGCTCGCACATATACGTCCACATACACACAGGGCTCGAGTTCAAGTCAGAAATGCGAGGCTGAAAGCGTGACGGCGGCCCTCCTCCGGCCAGCGCCGCTTCCGCCAGGCCCGCGGTTGCGCTACAGTCACGCTCCATAAAGCCGCGGCCACCCATGCAGGCATGGTCGCCATTCGCAGCAACGCTTGCCACACGTGACGCCGCGCCGTGCCTGGCGGGAAGCGAAAGAACGTTAAACGAGGTCCAGGGGGCGCCTCGCTCGTCTGTTTTGCACACTTTCGACCGGCGTCCCCTTAATCTAGGCCACGTACAGAAGCGTGGCCGTGCAGCAATGTGGCTTACGGGTGTCACATTCAGTTTGCGCGCGTGTCTGTGAGAGGGCGCGCGCGTTCGTTTCGCCCATTCGCAGCTTAGATATTAACGCGGTGCCCGAGGAAAGCAGGGGTGGCCTCCGTTAACCACGGCAGCAGAGGCGGCATAGAATAAAGGATTCCTTCTCTCTCTCTCTCTCTCTCTCCACCAATGGGACCCGGGGCCGAGTTAATTACGAGCGCTTTGTGCCAGTTGAGAGTCGTGCGAGAAAAGCACCGCCGTTAGGTGGGAAAAGTAGATTTTGGTGCAGCCCACTCTGTTTCTCTCTGCCCGCAATTACAAGCCCGCGTGCGCCAGCGAACGTTTCTGCATGGCCTTCGTTTTCTTTCTTTCTTTCTTTCTTTCTTTCTTTCTTTCTTTCTTTCTTTCTTTCTTTCTTTCTTTCTTTCTTTCTTTCTTTCTTTCTTTCTTTCTTTCTTTCTTTTCATTTCGTTCTCTGTTAAATGACTCGCAGTTTCTGGGCCATCCAAGGCCGGCCCACTGATACCCATCCCGCTATTGCTGTCTCCACCGTCCGCACACATGTTTCTGTAACGAAACTGCGCATTCCTATATGACCAACGGCTTTATTTTTTTAAGCCCAGCGAAACCCGTCTCTGCTCTCTCTCACACACACACACACACACACACACACACACACACACACACACACACACACACACACACACACACACACACACACACACACACACACACACACACACACACACGCACGCACACACAAATGTTCCTGTAGGTTATAACGTTTCACTTGAGCGTACTTGTGAACCCAACGCGTGTGCGACCTCTTCTTTCTCTCATTTTTTTTCCGATCTTTCAAACTTCCTCATCCCTATCCCCAGTGTAGGGTAGCATACCGGTCACTCCAGACTGGTTAACATATCTGCCTTTCATTTTGCTCCTGTTCTTCCTTGAGATTATATACTTCAAGTGACGTCGGACTACGCCCATATTAGTAATGCCAGGCAATGGCAGCGAACGCCTAGGAACGCAATGTGTCGCGACTTGGGGTACAAAAGGTACATTTCATTTGATGCGTACGACGACGTTCAACAACAGAGACGCACAGATGCAAAAAGGTACAACAATATGCGACACAATTCTGCCGTTATTATAAATATAACCACTGCTGGACAGAGCCTCTCCCCACTGATTCACAATTAAAACTCTCCTGCGCGATCTGGTGGCACTTTCTGCGAGTGAACTTGTAGTTTATCCGCCCTATAGAGTGCTCTGCGATCCCTTCCTGCCTTCTCTCTTTCTCTCTACTTTCTCCTCCACACAGAAATGCTTATTTTGGCGTTGGCTACCCAGCTATGAAGAAATGTTTGGGATACGTTTCTGCAGCTATGGACTCGTAACACGACACATTTGCCGGTAAAAAAAAATGGCGCGAGAAAGCGGGGAAGGAACACTAACCGGGCAAAATGGGCAGGTTTGTGAGCCTGTCTTTCGCTGTTGTGTATTTTTAATGCAGAATATTACGTGCGACGATAACCAACTGAACCAAGAAGAAGCTTTCTTACACTCGTAAAAATGGCGCATAACCGAGCCAAAACATTGTGATGTTCAATCAACGCTTTCGCTCATTGACATCCAAGCTCGACATGTATAATAGATGACTGCGCTGATATGACTCGTTATTACTAAATACTTTACCCTTTTCCTTGTCCGCCTTGGTCGTGCAGACTTATGATAGCGAAGTTAAATAAACAGAGAAAGCGTGACGTCACGAAGCTAGCCTTGACAAGCCAATCCGTTTTGAAGCCAGCAGTGTCTTCCCAACACATGACGTTTTGCACAAGATCACGCTAGCCACGAGACTTGCCTATACTTCGGAGCATGGCGCCCGGTGGCTTTCGAACGAAACGAAACGAAACGCGCTTGTTCGGGGGCAGACCGGCCGACTCACGTGGGAGGTTAAAAACAGAACACCAGCGAAAGTACTCCAACCTGCCGCACTATCAGGCACTTTGATCACGCGTTGGGGTGACAGGGTGGGCTTCACTCTTGTGACGTAATGCTGCCTCCTTTCTTCTTCGGCGAAATGCTAGAGCCCTGTGTACTGCGCGATGTGAGAGCACGTTACAGAGTATCAGATGGCCCAAGTCTCTGCAGCCCTATGCAACGACTTGCCTCATAATCATATCGTTGTTTGTTAACGTGAAAACCCACATATTACAATATTATATCTTCCTTTCAGTAGTTGCTTGAAAGTGCTTGAATGAATGAACCTACTGAAGACGCGGAAAGCTGAGGCTGTGCCCTATCACTGCTAATTGTCACTAGGGAGACATCGTTCCCTGTTTGTTTTTTTTTCTCGTGAAGAAACGATAACCAGCATATTACTGTCGACATTATTTAGATAGTTCACAGCAATATCTACACAGAAAATGATTGCGCATGTGGCGGAAAAGCACGAATTCTCAACGAGGCGTTCTTTTACCGTCCAATGACATGTGAAAAAAAAAGTGAGGGGGGTTTAAAGCTGTAGAAGCTCGCAACGGTCCAATATAATCGTAAGGATAGTGTTTAAGCAAACCGAAGCTGAATTCGCACAAACGGCCAGGGACATCGCAGGATCCACACATGGGGTAAATAAAGAAGAAAGCCCTATAAGGGCCTTATTATTGTCATCGTTACGCTCTTGAGGTAGTATAGAGTCTACCGATAAGCTGTCTACAGCCTTGGCCTGAAAAGAAAAAAAAGCTAGAACAACGAAGCAACGCAAGAGACGTCAACGCACGTACACGGGGCGCCAGGGGGCGGTGATCGTCGTGCATACGGCGCCATTACTCATGCGACGTCCCGCTTCGCTCGGTGCTCGAGTATGAGCCGCTTTGAAAAATTGTTCGCTATCTGCAGAAAAAAAGGGAAAGAGCCCTGTGCAATGAGCGGGGGGGGTGTTTTGCAGGGATATACCGTGGATGTGGTGTTGGCAGTGGTATAACCGTAAGCGGCGATAACGACGGTGTTAATTTTTAGTCCCGCCATTATAACTTTCAAGCCTGCGCTGCGAGCGGGGAGGGATGTCAGGGTGATTATGATAACTGCGGAGCGTGGCCTACACTGGTGCTTAACACCTCGGCAAGGATAGAACAGCATTCAGGATAACGAGAGCACGGCAATAAAGAAATGAACCAAAGCAAAACGCGAAACCCAGAGCGCGGTGAAGCATGGATTGTGTGCTGGTGTTTCCCAGAGTGAAATCCTCATTTTTTACTGCTTCATTCACCACCGGTACACTTTTTTTAAATTAGAACATAAACTCGCTCTTAAGGCCGCAATATCTTGTGCGTATATATGCGTGCTGCACCACTCCAGTGATGCAAGCAGATGCATACCTATATGGACATGCCTAGGCCGACAGTCGAAATGGTCCTGTCGTCTCCTGCCAGCTTGCCTTCACTGCAGCGACACAACCGGTTATGACCGCTGGATACACGATGACACATTCCACGATACACTACCGGTACACTTAAAGTGGGATTCACACGAGAGAAAAGTACACGGGGGATAAAGGCGGAGCCTAGTGACGTTAAGAGGTGAGGTAAGTCCCCCCAAATTTCCCTCAATCACACGGGCGAGGCGAACGGTGGGGGAGATCAGTGCTGCCAGAGCCTCCATCATATAATGGAGCGGGAGCACTGAAAAATTCTTTGACCCCCAGCCATAGATATCGGCAAGCTTTCGTCTTGGACTCGCTCGCTGAATTCCGTGCCGATTGGTTGTGCCCTTGCGTTATCCGACGACAGCGCAGCTCTGGCCGACTGGGTTGGTCCTACGCCACCTCCTGTCGCCGGTCCCTTACGAAACGACAAGGTAGCTGTGGCCGACTGGACTAGCCACGCCATCTCCTATTGACGAAAAAGGCTCTCGCCAGTGGTGCCCCGTCCTCGGACTCATGCAACCATGTCCTTCTGTCCTGTGTTTTCCTCACTTCCGTCGCTCCCTGTCCCTGCGCCTCGCTGTCTCCTTCCTCCCTTTATCTCTCTACCTTTTAATCCTATCCTTTTATTCCCTTCTCTACCCGCATCCCTCGTGAGCTACTGTTGATGTGTCCTCCCCCTGAGAGACAGTTACGGGGCTCACTTTTCTCTTCTTTTCATTTAAAATCACTCCCCCCCCCTTTCGTCCTGAAGGTGGGGGAGAGGGGGTTCAAAGCCGCGTTGAGTCTTGACTGGAGAAGGTGAAAAGCGCTGGTGTTTCTTGGAGGAGGAAAGTGCTGGTGTGGTTTGAGGGAAGTGCGCGTTTCGCACCCCCCCCCCTTCCGCTTTGGCTTTAGAAACCTTCTTGTTTATATGTCTTTTTTTTCTGGAATGCAGACGCGGCGTTGTCCTTGGTTTGGCTCGTCACCACAAGCTTTTCTTTTTTCCCAAAAAACGAACTCTCCCAAAGCGACATTCCGGGCATCGTCATTGACAACGGCTTTTTTCTTTTTCGACTACGAGATTGCTCACAGCCTCTCTCACTCGTCAAATACGGTAGATAAGAATTTGAGTCGGTATATAGGATTTTAGTTGGTAGATTGGAATTATAGTATCTCTCGATGTCAGTTGGCTTTCTAAGGAAGATTGTGCTATCATAACATTTATCTCATGAGAACAGCCGAGAACGGAAGAGATCTAACCTAATAATATTTGACAATTATCTGTACAAGCGTTTCATAATAATTTCGAAACACAAGGTAATAAAATACCACTTCTGTCTTCACTACGTGAACTCAGCCTAAGATTCTGCTGCATCGGTAAAATGTGAAGTATGTCCTGTTTCTGAAAATATTAAGCAGCTCTCGGATTTTACGGCTGCTTATATTTTAAGCGTTTAATCTGGAATAAAGAGGCCCGTTAAAAAATTTCGTTATAATGTAAGACACTCCGTCAGGCTGAACAAGCAGAGAAGTAGCCACAGCAGTACCAACAACAAAAACGGGCGATGTCACAATTCTTATCAGAATAACCACTTTAAAACAACAATAAATATCACTCCATAGAGATGGCAGCGCTCCATCATCTGCTTGACTAACGTCTCCCACTTACAATTCTTTAGGTTAGTTTTACTACAGCGAGGATATTTTTCCACGAAGGAAAAGAAGAAAAATTGTTTCGTTGTTCATTTTCGCCATCACGGTGGACGCAAGTCCGGAGCGTAATAACAGCCGCCGTCGCCGTGTTCTGCAGGCACTGAAGGAGAGAGGGCTACAATATGGCCAGAGACACACGCGAAATTCCGCTACATCTCCGCTGCACGGGGATCGTTTGACCGGTCGGAGAAACGATCTCCGCCTCCCCCTAGGAGCCACGAGGAGGTCGCGTCGACACACTAACCCGTGACGTCGTTGTCACGTGAAGCGCCATCCTCGCCTCTCCTCCAGGGATTTCTCCTTCGTGCGAATACGCATAATCACTTTGCATATATGCTTCAACAAGCGTTGTTTCATATAGATCACTTCATCGTAGAGATGCATGTTCGTGTCTCTGGTTTTAGATAAGAAACTTGCGCCTCCTTGTATATATTGTCGGGGATTCGGGCACCACTGATAAGTGAAACATTACGTTTTAAGAAGTAAAGACGAAACTTCAGGTCATAATAGGCAGATTATGGACTTGTTGCAAGTGGAGAGATGTACCCCATTTTTGTGATGCCATACGCGTTTATGGTGGACAGTGACGATGATATGTCGACAGGAGGGTGTAAAAGGAGCATCTGCCCCCCTAAGCACACGCCAGGACTTTCCTCTCCCGTGTTCCTCCCCCCCTAACCTACCACGAAGCAAGAAACACTAGCTTGCACCCCCCCCCCCCCAAAAAAAAAGAAAATCCTTCCGACGCCCATACACGCCGGCTCGACGAGACTCTTTGGTGCTTCGCCCTTAATGTTAATATTGAAACGCGCTAGCGAAGATTCGACGAAGAGGAGGAAGAGACTGGACTGGCTCGCGAGCGACGCTGTGGATCCTTGGCTGAGCTACACCTCTGCATTACCCATATTGTAAATAAACGCGTTCCATCGTCACAATTGTGGTGGAAGGTGCTGGGTAAGCTAGCTACTACCAAGTGATACCGGAGAGGCACCGTCCCCTAACGACGGAACCGCTACACGAGCTTCGCCGCAGCCGTCGACTAGCGGGCTTGGCACCATTACCTCAAGAAATGAGCTCGGACGGAGACAACCAGCAACCAGCCGCAAGGACGTCGCCCTACCACTACAGGGAGCCGCGAACCTTCACAGGGAAACCCGGCGATGACGTGGACGAATGGCTAAGCCACTATCAGCGGGTGAGCCGTTCGAACGGTTGGAATGCGGCTAGCAAGCTGTCTCACGTGGGGCTCTTCCTCGATTTCACGGCGCTGGTATGGTTTGAGAACCATGAAGACACATTGACAACCTGGGACCAGTTTGTGGAGGAAATTAAGAAATGCTTTGGAGACCCAGCAACGAAGAAGAAACGTGCCGAGCAGACGTTGTCGCAGAGGGCTCAAGTCACCGGTGAGACATGCAGAACCTACATTGAAGAGATTCTGAAGTTGTGCAAGTCGGTGGATGCCCACATGACGGAAGAAGACAAAGTGGGCCATATACTCAAGGGCATCGCCGATGACGTCTACCACTTCCTCATTGGCAAGGAGAGCCTGGAATGCGTGGCCGACGTGATTAACCACTGCCGAACCTTCGAGGCTCTTAAAACTCGTCGCATCACATCGAAGTTCGGACGTCTGGCCAACGTCACGACTGTTGCCACCGTCGATGTCTGCCAGAATTCTCTACCTGCCGACCTTTCCTCCACCATTCGTCAGATTGTACGGGAGGAACTGCGTCGCCATGTCTCTGTCCCCATGCAAGCTGGAGACCCGCAGTGTGATACTCTATCCCCAAGCATCAATGCTGCGAGTTTCGACGAGCGCAGTTACTCCACCCGCAGTCCACGGCTGAGGGCTCCGCCACCACAGGCTACTTACGTCGAGTCGTCTTATGCGCCCCGCAGCAGTTATAGCTACGACAGCCAACCGCCTCCGTTTGTGTCCGAGTGGCAACAGTTCCCTGAGCATCCTCTCCACACCGCAGCATTCAATGTGCCTCGGGAACGCCCCGTGTGCTACCAGTGCGGTGTTCGCGGACATATCGCCCGGTTTTGCCCATCGCGACGTCGCCCACGCACGACGTTTTTTGACCGACCAGCGATGCTTGCACGGCGAAGTCAACAGCCCGATTACGCCTACTGGCCTTCGGATTCAACTGCCCAGAAGCACGGGCACCGGCCGAACATCCGCAGTGACTCGCCTGCCTCTGTGAGGAGCTTGACGCCACCTACCACGCGCCAGCGACGGTCCCCATCTCCCCGTCCCCGGCCGCGGCTTTCCTCTCCGCCACCGGGAAACTAGCCGGCGCGGCCGATGGAGGCGAGGTCGCTGGACGTACCGCTTTGCACACAAGTATGCCTCCATTAGTTCACATGCTTCACAACAAGGTTCATGTATTCATTGACGATGTTCCCACGATGGCTCTGGTAGACACCGGTGCAACAGTTTCTGTAATGAGTTTAGTTTTCAAGGAGAGACTTGGCCGCAAGGTTATGTTTTATTGGGATAAATCTTCTACTTTTCGAGCAGTCAGCGGCACGGCTTTGTGTCCAGTAGGTGTGTGCACTGTGTCTGTTCGTGTTGCTGGCAAAGCGTACAAGGCAGAATTCGCAGTGCTCGCTCATTCCACGCATGACGTTATCCTTGGAATTGACTTCTTGCAAGAGTGCCGTGCGACTGTCGACTGCGGGGCAGGCGAGGTTCTGTTGTCCGCCCTCGCCCAGCAGCCTCAGCGTAGCGGAGACGACAAACTCGTTGTAGTTAAAGACACTATTCTACCAGCATGGTCTACTGCCAGCGTGCCCGTTGCTGCTTCGAATGCCGACTCGAGTTTCAGTTCTCCTGATATTGTGATTGAGCCGTTGCCTTTGCCTTGCATGAAGAAAAACATCTTTCTGCCGCGCTGCGTTGTGTCTCTCACCGAGGGAAAAACTAAATTATGGGTAGTTAACTGCTCATCCGAGTCTGTTGTACTACCAGAGGGAATGCGCCTTGCCATGTTTGAAGGGCAGTGCAGTATCTGCATAGGAGTTCTCAGCAATGCGGCAAATTCGAACTATGCTGATGTATCCGGCACGGAATACGAATTTTATAAGATGGTTAGCAAGTCTATTCCCTCGCATAAGCGCAAAGTGTTGGTTACACTGCTGGCCAGGCACGCTAAAGTATTTGATTTTGCACGGAAGTCGCATAGACCTCAGACGCCCAGCACACGCACTCGTCACAAGATCGACACCGGATCTGCGCACCCCCTCAGACAGAAACCTTATCGAGTTTCCGCGTCAGAGCGCAAGGTGATTTCAGAGCAAGTCAGCGAGATGCTAACCTCTGGCGTAATTCAAGAATCGTCAAGTCCCTGGGCCGCGCCTGTTATCTTGGTCAAGAAAAAAAATGGGTCCTGGAGGTTCTGCGTTGACTACCGACGTCTCAACTCTATAACTAAGAAGGACGTGCACCCGCTTCCTCGCATCGATGATGTCATCGACTGCCTGCATTCAGCGTCCTATTTTTCATCGGTGGACTTGCGATCCGGGTATTGGCAGATCCCCATGGATCCGGCTGACAAAGAAAAGACGGCCTTTGTTACACCCGACGGTCTGTTTGAGTTTAATGTTATGCCATTCGGCTTGTGTAATGCCCCCGCCACATTTGAAAGATATATGGACACCGTTTTACGGGGCCTCAAATGGGAAATTTGCCTGTGTTACCTGGACGATGTCGTGATTTTTGGCCGAACATTTGAAGAACATAATCATCGCCTTGACCTCGTTCTAACCTGTCTCGAGGAAGCTGCGCTTACACTGAACTCAAAAAAATGTCGCTTTGGAGAACGTGAAACCTTGGTTCTGGGACACCTGGTGGATAAAAATGGCGTGAGACCGGACCCGCAGAAAGTCGCCGCTGTCAGCAACTTCAAGCAGCCGCAGTCCCCCAGGGAGTTGCGTAGCTTCCTGGGCCTGTGTTCTTACTTTCGTCGATTTGTTCCGAATTTCGCTGATAAAGCACAACCACTGACCGACTTGCTGCAAAAGGATGTCCCTTTCCACTGGACACCGGATTGCGAAGCAGCCTTTAAGCAGCTTCGGTTCATACTGACTTCAGGACCGGTACTACGCCATTTCGATCCTTCTGCTGAAACGGAAATTCACACAGATGCCAGTGGAATCGGCCTTGGTGCAGTGCTCGTTCAGCGCCATGACAATGCTGAACACGTGGTCGCTTACGCGAGTCGTTCGTTGAGCAAGGCAGAACGAAATTACACAGTCACAGAACAGGAGTGCCTCGCAGTTGTTTTCGCCGTGCACAAGTTTCGCCCATACATCTACGGTCGTCGCTTCTCGGTAATCACCGACCATCATTCTCTATGCTGGTTGGTAGGCCTCCGAGACCCATCTGGACGACTGGCGCGATGGGCTTTGCGCTTACAGGAGTTCGACTTCACAGTACGCTACAAGAGCGGTAACCGGCACGCAGACGCCGACTGCCTATCGCGCCTTCCTCTACCGATGACGGAGTGCGACGCTGACAACTTCGACCAGTATATCGGCGCTATTGCCTCTGAGTTCCCTGATCTCGCGACTTTCCGGACAGCCCAACAAGAGGACCGCTCCTTAGATTCTCTATTCGCCTCCGCAAATGAACACGCAAACCCAAGCTCTTTTGTGGTTCATGACGGCGTCCTTTACAAGAAGAATTATTCCGGACAAGGCGCCCGTCTGCTTCTAGTTGTTCCACGCACTTTACGGGCTCACGTCTTTCGGTCCTTACACGACGACGCAACCTGCGGCCACATGGGCTTCGCCAGAACGCTTCAACGAATCCAGCAAAGGTTCTATTGGCCCAAGATGCGACACGACACGGAAAAATACGTTGCTGGATGCGAACAATGCCAACGACACAAACGTCCCACGGCTACGCCGCCAGGACTTCTCCATCCTGTTCCACCTCCTAACTCTCCCTTCGAGACTGTTGGTGTCGATCTGCTCGGTCCATTTCCACCATCGAGCAGTAACAATCGATGGGTCGTCGTCTGTGTTGACCACCTAACGCGCTACGCAGAAACTGCTGCAATACCTGCTGCAACGGCCATGCACGTGTCGCAGTTTATGCTTCGTTGTGTAATTCTCCGCCATGGTCCTCCACGCGTTGTCATTAGCGACCACGGACGTCAGTTCGTTGCCGACGTCGTTGAAGAGATCCTGCGTCTGTCTGCCTGCAATTTCCGCCATGCCACACCATATCACCCGCAGACCAATGGTCTCGTAGAGCGCACGAACCGGACTCTCACGAACATGCTGTCTATTTATGTCGATTCTAAGCACAAAAACTGGGACGAAGTGCTACCTTACATCACGTACGCGTACAATACCGCGAAGCATGAGACTACAGGTTACTCTCCATTTTACCTGCTGTACGCTCGCTCCCCACGATTTTGTCTCGACACTATACTACCTTTTACACTAGACGTGGAAACCTCGACAGCCGAGACGCTCTGCCGCGCAGAAGAAGCCCGTCGCATCGCACGCCTCCGAACCTTGGCATCCCAGCAGCGTTCTAAGAAACGTTACGACGCCTGCCATCGCTCCGTATCTTATAGCAAGGGCGATCTTGTGTGGTTATGGACACCAGTCCGCAAACGTGGTTTGTGCCAAAAGTTCTTGGCTCACTATTCCGGTCCATTCGTCATTCTTGACCGCCTCAGCGACGTCACGTACGTAATCTCGAGCGTCACAAGCAATGGTCGCCGCTCTAGCAAAACACAACTGACACACGTTGCGCGCCTTAAACCTTGCCATCATCAACCATCTGAGTGACTCGCCCAGAGGGCATCGTCTGCGAACCGGGAAGTGAAACGCGCTAGCGAAGATTCGACGAAGAGGAGGAAGAGACTGGACTGGCTCGCGAGCGACGCTGTGGATCCTTGGCTGAGCTACACCTCTGCATTACCCATATTGTAAATAAACGCGTTCCATCGTCACAATATTTTTGCAGAAGTTAATCTCAATATCGGGGGTTAAGCGTCGAGTAAAGAGAGACAGAAAGAAACGAAATGTGAAAGAGAGGGAGAGAGGTGCGCCATACAAGCAAGGGACAACACAAAACACGGGAGCGATGCGAGATGATGGAGTAATTACTAGGGGCGTCGGAGGAGGAGAGGTGAGAGCGTGAGCTCAAGTACCAACGAAATCAACCAGTGGACGAAGAATAAATCGGAACGGGGAAGGTGTCTCCGAGCGACAAAAGAAAAAGTAAAAAAAAGAAAGGTCGTAAAACACAGGGGGCGTGCATGCTGATAGCATAAAGAACTGACCCCTCTCGAACACCAAAGAAGAAAAAAGAAAGGGACTTGAAGGGGTGAGGAAAAGCGCGAGATAACGAGTGGACACAATAAGGGCACACTGTCCCGCTCCGAGGTGCAAGGCGCCCTGCCCAAACGCGAAACTCTCGAGGACACCACAAATTAGGGGTGAAAATTTAGGGGACGCAGATTCGCGCAGACCCTAGCTCCTCGGGCCGAACAGAAGCAAACAGTCGTGAGCGGGGACTGCAATTTACGTTGTCGAACGGACGAGAAAGGTAAAAGAACAAAAAGAGTTACGAATATCTATATATCTCGAGAAACAACCAGTACGTGACGGTGTCCCGGAGAAGCGGTAAGACAAAATAAGAAAAAAAAATGAGAAAGAACGGCCTCTCAGACGATATTAGGGGTCTCTCATCGCTTCTCTGAATGCTCGTCCAGCGTTGAGAGGAGTGCCCGTAAATTTAATAGCCATAATAAAAGGGAAGACGGGGAAAAGGCGGGGGATGACGCCTAGGTGATGGAGGTAACGGCTGGAGAAGACGCGGAGGTGAGGGCCGCACCTAGCATAAGCGTGGATGGGGATTAAGGGAGGTAAAGAATCGACAAAGCAAGCAGGGCACGAAAAAAAATAAAGAGCTCCGAACACGTGGCGCTTAACTGGGCTTTTATCTTCAATGATGGCGAGGCGTTGGAGGGCGAACATGGCGATGGTATGATACGAGCGCTGCAGCGCCAGTACTTGGGGGGGGGGGGGGGAAGAGAGCGAACTTTTGGGAATAAGATAAATAAAAGAGAATCAGTGCTAAAAGAAAAGTAAGGGATAAGTGTTCGGAGCTGGCGAACAGGTCTTTGCTTTGCAACGAAATACGGGCTCACCCAAGATGGTCTAGGTTGGCAGAAAGGAGGACAAAATAATAAGCTGCTGCTGTTAAGTGGCGTTATTGTGCCATTTCGTCCCTATTTCAGCTTTCACGACCCCATTTAACGTATCTTAAACGGGCGCTGTTCCCCTTTAATTCACCATTTTCGTTTTCAATACAATCACTTGTACACTTATCTCAGCTGCCATCTGTTTTTGTTTATTTGTCTCTTTTCAAGTACTCGTGTAGCTTTGTTGGTTTTGCATTGCGGGTTCATTTCGTGTTCGTTTTTTTTGTCTTGATTCGCTTTATTGCACT
Source organism: Rhipicephalus annulatus (assembly GCA_013436015.1). Lineage (NCBI taxonomy): Eukaryota > Metazoa > Arthropoda > Arachnida > Ixodida > Ixodidae > Rhipicephalus > Rhipicephalus annulatus. The sequence goes on from WOVY01004194.1 coordinate 18,547, forward strand.
CATTGCGTTTTTCTTTCGCACTAGGCAATGGAAGCGAGTGTAGCTAGGTAGGTAGCTAGGTAGCTATATGGAAGTAGGTAGGTAGGTAGGTAGGTAGGTGGGTAGGCAGGTAGGTTGGTAGATAGATAGATAGATAGATAGATAGATAGATAGATAGATAGATAGATAGATAGATAGATAGATAGATAGATCTGTCTGGTAGTCTATCTACGGGCGTTCATTTATACATTAATGCTTGGACTTTCACAACACATAATAAGTGCTTATGTGTTCTGTGATTGTTCTTTTGCGTAACATTTCACATAGGCGTGGAGATTACCTGATAAAGCAGTTTTCTATCAACAGTATTAATATCATTGCTGATGTGACTTTACGTTCCGAAATCGCAGTATGACCTAGGCACCCCTAGAGGTGGCCATAAATAAAAATTGACAAACTGGGATCTTTCAGCGCCTAAGTACATGAGTATCTCGCATTATTACCTTGATCAAAAGGGTGACCACCGTGCCCGAAATATAACCCGATCAACCTTCGAGTCACAGCCTAGCACCGTAACATTGTGTATACCTCGGTGCCTCATCTTTAAGCAATCTACGTCATCATTCATTTTGAGTGATGACAGCCAAAATCGTTCGATAAAAGGAAAAGTTAAGCGCACAGAAATGATGATAGGGACGCGAGGAAGATAAAAAGAAGACTTGCCGAGAAGAGGGCGCAATAACACTTTTTTTTGCGATTATCATTTACCTGAATGAAGGTGGTCGGAACACACACGCAGAATCCTGCACACCTCTCTCTATTGTAAACCTTAGTTGTGTTCGTTTGCGACATCGAAGCTATCCTTGCGAGTTTCCCAGAGCCCGCTTGCTACGCATATTTGAAAGCTGGTGCAACACCGGAAACAGCGGAAAAATTCCCGACCACGGCTCATAATAACGCAGCAAAAAAAGCAGAATAATAATATATATAATCAGTCGTAACCTACTCGGAGTCAAGGGCATGTGAATTATACTAGAGAAACACATCCTGCATCGCACATTCTGACTGTGTTGGAGCCGCCAGCTTGGAGTAGCGTCTGCGCTCTTGCTTATCTTACTGTCGGCACGGACGACGCCAGTTTCGATGTCCGGCGAGACGTCTTTCTCACTGAATTCCACACTTTTTTTTGTTATTTCATAGCATCGACGACGCGATGCCACTCAATGCGACCGAGCAGATCGCACAGGGAAACCTGAAAAGCCCGGAACTTCTGCGAGGAAAGCGATCAACGGGAAAGGCTAAAGTGCCGTAAGCCTGATACGACGAAGCGCGTGGTTACACGGAAGCTTTTAGTCCGGCCAGGCGCAAATGCACGTGCCGGTAATGTCGGAACGTGTTTTTTTGTTTGCTTCTTTATTTGTTATCCCCGCTTCGCGAAGTGGTAACGCACTCAACCAGTAAGGAGTGGCCGCCCGAAAGAAGGTTCTTGCTCGCGCAGGGGGAACCGGTTGTCACCGCCGCCGCTCAAGCCTCCTTTCGAGAGCGCCGGCGGGAATTCGGGGAGGGCGATGCTTGCACCCTTTTCCAAACCGAAGTCAGAGCTTCGTAAATTTTGCGGTTGTTGCCGCGAAGTACTATGACCCTCGAGTATGGTCGACTGCTTCGACGTCGGAAAAGAAATGGAGGGAAAATAAAGCACGAAACGAATAAAGCATCAACTAATGCTTCTTTTTTCTTTTCTTAATTTGTGGGGCCGAGCGTTGAACTTGTTTGCGTGAGTTTGTTCCTTGTTTCGACCGTACCGCACCACGCGCTTTCCTCACTGCCGTGCTGCTCCACTTCTAATTGACACGCCCAAGCAAGATCGAGTTTTGTGCAGAAAGCAGAACATAAAAGAGGAGCATTTTTTTTTAAATTTTCTTTCCTGCCCGAATTTCTCCGAGGTTACGAAGTTTCGTTATTATCCGGCCTGCATAGCTGCGAGGCGAATCTCAATTATTTATCATAGCCTTTGTTTGTTCCTTCGCAATAAGCAAGATTAAAGGGTAAGGTGCGTCAGCATACTAGACACGGGTACCCGGACAGAATCGGATCTTGGGAAGAAGAGGTTCGAAGAGGTACGAAAGAGCTGACAAAAGGACGAAAAAGAAACCTCGAAGAGATCGGGAGCAAACGCGAGCGCATCGTCCTTTTTTTTTCGTTTTCTTTTAGTTAGTAGAGTACTATAGCGAGCCTTTGCTGCTCCTACATACAGAGAGATGCAAAGCAGAAACGAAAAAGGAGGGAGCATAGAACGCACGCGCTAAGCAAGCACAAACGTAGCCATCTCGATCGTCAAAGGTGATCGGCGGTTACGATGGCATCGATGACAGCAAGGCAGGGCAGCGGGGCAGGAAAGGCTAAGCAAACGTGCAGCGCGGCCCGTGAAACGAGGAACAGTAGCATCGACACAAAGCCGAAAGACGGAAAGATAAAAAAGCGACCAGTGACGGGAAAAAGAAGAATTAGAGCTTAGATTCTGTCTTTGATTTTGTCGTTTAGTTTCAAGGAAGGGGGAGGGATTTGATTTCTCTCTCTTTCACGAGGGAGCGTTGCGGACGGGGACGACGCGGTGATTTAGAAGAAAGAGAGGGAGAGAGCGATGAAAAGACGACCGGAAGAAAGCGAAGGAGGGCAAGCTGGCAGAACCCCCCTTGCATGGCTTTCGATGGAGATGTGGAAATTCACTGGGAGACAGACAAGAAGGGACAGCGGGAGAGAGATAGAAAGGAAACGTATGAATAAGGGAAGGAGAGAGTAGTATATATATCTACAATGCACCACTGAAGGCCCGCAAGCGGAGACTAATCAATACGTACGCTTGGAGGAGAGCAGCCGATGAGCGAAAAACGGTAAAAGGAACAAACAAAAATGAAAGTTCAGCTTCTCCCCAGTTTTTTTCTCTCTCCTGCTTCGCCTTTTCTCAGTGGTGCTCCTCCTCTCCCTCACTCTCACGCTGTTCCAGTTTTCCTTCTTCGATTCCCCTGCCACTTCGTCGGACACCCTTTCTTAGCCTCCTACTCGTTCTAATGTCTCGCTCTCTCTTCTTTCTCGTATTGTCTGTGCCCCTGTATTTCTCTCCTTTTTATCACTCGATCTCAGATCAACTGTCGCATGGCGTCCTCTTTCGAGCACAAACGTAGTGACGACCAAAGTGACACCGCCAAAACAGAAACTGCGCGTAGCTGGAGAAAAAAAAATAAACACGAAGAAAACAAACTGAAAAATGAACAAACATTCTTTTTTTTTACTTTATTGAAAAAAAAGTTGAACAAAGTAGTGAAAGACATGCCTTACATGTGGCTTGGAAGAAATTGGAGAAAAGGAGCTTAGTACACCTGGGTGAAAATTTTCTTTCCTAACCACCTTTGCTTCTATAACGTAAAAAAAATGTTTGCCTGCTGATTCAGAATGGTATGATCTATATTCATGACTTGTGGTGTGAAGCTGTTGGTTTAATCCTGGTTCGTGAAAGTGAGACACGGATGGACGTTTTCGGAAAAAACAGACAGACAGACGGACGGACGGACGGACGGACAGACAGACAGACAGACAGACAGACAGACAGACGGACGGACAGACGGACGGACAGACGGACGGACAGACGGACAGACAGACAGACGCATAGATAGATAGATAGATAGATAGATAGATAGATAGATAGATAGATAGATAGATAGATAGATAGATAGATAGATAGATAGCCCCGCCACGGTGGTCTAGTGGCTAAGGTACTCGGCTGCTGATCCGTAGGTCGCGGGATCAAATCCCGGCTGTGGCGGCTGCATTTCCGATGGAGGCGAAAGTGTTGTAGGCCCGTGTACTCAGATTTGGGTGCACGTTAAAGAACCCCAGGTGGTCGAAATTTCCGGAGCCCTCCACTACGGCGTCTCTCATAATCATATGGTGGTTTTGGGACGTTAAAACCCCACAAATCAAATCAATCAAGACGGATAGATAGATAGATTATAAATAAATGCGGTCTGGCCTTACTATGGCAACACTTCTCTTTTTTCAACAAACTAACGTGTACTGGAGGCGCACTTAAAAACACGCATCCCTAGTTTTTTTCGCCACTTTCCCTAAATCCAATTCCATAGGGCTCATTGTGCTGTCCTTGTTTCATTATTTTCTCCCAATTTCGCAGATTATTGGCGCCTGCCCTTCACCGCTTTCCTTTTGGCTCTTTCACCGAGACAGTGGTCCCTCGTTCGCTCCAAGGTATGTAGTCTGCGATCACACACCATCAGTGATTCTCTGGCGAATCGCGTTGTGCGGCGCTTCAGAAACGCTGTGCAATTTATATGACACGGCAAACGACGAAACAAGACGCGATTCACTAAGCAGCAATTCATAATTTATTTGAGAAACGGCACACATGACAAGAGAGGCTTCATACGCAGACGTCTGTTTGAAGCCTGTCTTGTCTTTGTCTTTCGAGCTGTTTCTCGATTAACTATTGATAACCAAAAAGCTCAAGCTACCCTAGTTGAGCATGAAGTAATCAAATCACAAAGTGACGTTAAGCAGTGTAATAAATAATGGTGTTACATAAACAAATCAGAAAAAGATGTGCGAGGGCATCACCCTTATTAAAAAGTGAGCTTTAAGTTATGGGGCTAATGAAGGGGCGTCGTTTGTGCATTGCAAATTTGAAGTATAGTCGATTATGAAGCCAGTGCAAAAAAATTGGGCGACCCTTAAGCTCCGCCTTCAAGAGTTGAACGCGATAGCAAAATCCGGCCCCTAGTACCACTTAGTGCATACTTAAGTATGCACTTAGAGCAACCACTAAGTGCATACTTAATAATATGTTTTGTTACATACACACGCACGCACACACGTACGCACACAGTAGATTGTACCAGCGCGCGTGCGCGAATGGTACATACACGTTTTTGACCTAAAGCAAGAGTCGCATGACCTCTAAGATACACGCCGTGCACTTGCCATCTCGGAGGCCATAAAGAGTCTGAAAATGCCTCACAGATGGCAGCCCATTATATAGCGTTTGCTGTTTGCTTGATCAACGCCTCGGGAAAGGCATAATATGTTTTCCGCCAGATGTACATAGTTGTCCATCTTTAGAACTGTTTGAAAGTTATTTTGTGTTTTTAGCGGTGATAGCTGCACTACCCTGGCATTTTTCGACGTAGTTTGAGGCCACCGAAATGCGCCTACAAATCGCCGAATGGTCTCGTTTTCGTCGCGACACTTGTCGACCAAAATGCGTTAAAGGGGCCCTGAAACGCTTGTTCAAGTAACCGTGGAATGAATTCGCTAGAAGAGCTTGTTGCCTCATAAATTCAACGCCGCAAAAATTTTAGTGCAGCTCAAGTAGAGTTACAAAGGTTTGTCGCGTGCTGCAATTGCATTCTCCCTTCTCTCGTCCCGACGAAAGCACTGGAAGCTAAGCAGGAAAAGATGGCAGGAGCAAAGCAACTAAATCATCCGTGCCTCGTGACCTTGAGCACTTTTTCTTTTTTTCTTCGAATGCGCAGCTTTTTCATTGTGGTCGCGCGCGCACGCGTGGACAAGCCACGACCTCCCGTGGCGATATCTGTAACAAGCTTTTTCGCTCACGGACAATTTTTCGCTCACAACCAACGGGCCGACGCCGGCGGCGGAATTTCTGCGACGCGAGCTCTCTAACGCCTTCGAGGTAATAAAGGAACCACATTGTGGTGATTGTCATTTGTTTTCCGCTGGTTTAGCTTTACTTGCAACAAAAATACGTCCTTTCGTCACGTGATTGATGCTGAATATGTTCAATATAACAAGACAAATACAAACAAATTTTGATTCAATGGGTGTATGCGTTTGCCTAATGAAGCTTCGATCCGTTTAAAAAACGGACAAACTTAGCCTCCTTTCTTAAATGATGCGTAAATCATTTGAAAAGGACCAACAACCACATTTAATGGTGCCGTTTTTTTTTAACGGGAAGAAAATTTTACCCGTCCGTGAGTGTGATCCCGGAATGGTAAAATCAAAAACCCCGCGAAAAAACTTTTAATTAGAGTTTTTCTACCTGCAGCGAATAAGAAGTCGTATGCGCACATGCTGCAAACAGTGAGCGCGTGGGCGGTTTGTGTTCGAGCGCGGTGGTTTACTGCGCATGCGTGCACTCCGTGCGCATGCGCCACCGCTCAAATAGGTCCAAAGGCGGCCGCGACGGCAGCGCCGCTTTTCACGTGCTCCTCCTTTTACGTCGTAAGCAGCACAGAATTGGGCGGGGCTGGATGAAAACATACATGCTCTAATTTTGAAGACTAGCACGCACGGAAGCGTCAATCAGACTACGCGAGCACATTCAGCAAAGTGATCGACTCTACATTCCATAATACAGCTTCAAGGCTCTTCCGCTTGGCTGCGCAACAAAATGGTTTCCGATCATCTTGGGCGCGATTTAAAAATATAAATCTTTGACACAGCGGGAAAAAAACAAGCTGGAGTACGCCACCATATTCCATGCTCTTTTCATTTTCACTATGATCTAGTCACACATTCAGGTCAGTCGTCTGTCCCTCTAAAGTTTCCGTACAATTCACAGCAGGCCATTCACCGCAGGAAAAATTTACGGTGCATGTGATTGGCGGTGAAGCTACATCGTATGGACGCCATACCTCAATTTCGATGTTCCAATAAGTAAGTTTGCAATAAGCACGGTAATAAGTAAAGCAAAAAGCAAAAAAAAACAGGACTGAGTCAAAGAACCCTTACGACTTTAAGTGAAGCTAGGTCATTGTCTTGTAGCTAAGTGTAGAATGAACCGTGTGTTAAGCAGCGACTGAGTTTTTTCTACGTGAACAAACCAGTGCGGTGAGAGAATTTGAGTCCCATTGACAACTTTTGCTGACTCCAATTGGCGGAAAAAGGAAATCTGCGTGAGTGATTACGTATTGGCTAGACTAAGCAGAGTCAGCTAGGTCTGTTATCTTTTCTCTATTTTAGATTGTCACTGCTATTAGCACGTTTGTATGCATTTCTTTTCAAGCGAGTTCTTATTGAAAACAAACGGCACGACAATAGCGATAATATCGAAAGTTGGACTAGTCCGTTGTTCATGCTTGGGATGTAAAAACAGCGCAAAAGAAATAGACTAGGACAGAGGAAGAGAGGACACCAGCACGAATAACTCGGACACATCTTGCTCTTAAAATAATGATTTAGCGTTTCTGGAAATTGCGCGAATAATACTTAATATGACCTCACGTGGTAGCGGTCATGTCGTGAAGCAAACTGGGAAAAAATCGCTCATTAACATGCACATGCATCATAAACATGCCCCCCTTTCTGCACTGGCACGTGAATACGCGAGTAATTGAAACTAGTAACGGCTCTTCTCTGCCAGTCGACAAGCACGAAGTGTCGCTTGCTGATACTGGTCGGCACTTTCTTTAGCTTTTTTTATGGATCGCTTTCATGCCTGTTCATCGAACAGTGGTTTACAAGTGACATGGTAACAGTTATAATATGCTTCTCATCACATACATACTCTCTCAGTCATGCCTAAGGAAACAAGTACGCCAAAAAAACAACTCAAACCTTTTTTCACGCCATGAACAGTTTGGCTGGTGAATGTCATCATGAACAGCAATTAGTCTGCGACACTTTTTCGTTACTTGTGCTCGGAAGCAACGTGTTCCTAAGCTGTGTGACGAGCTCCATATTTTTCTGTTGCATGATTAGCTTGGTTTACAGCAGTAATAAAATGAAATTTCAGTAGCCCGTACTTGACTGCGGTTGTTTTATCGAACGCCTTAGAGAAATGAAATAGAAGACAAGCTGACAGTACGTCATAGTGCTTGCTCGCTCACTCACTTTGATTCATTCATTCATTCGTCAGCAGATCAGATGTAGTTTGCATGTCACGTCGCAAACAATGTGCACAAGAAATTTACGCACAAAATGCGCCTTACAATTTTATTAAAGAAACGCCAGTTGCGTTAGCTATTCGACGTAGAGTTTGTAAAATCTAGTCTGCTACTAAAGGATGTTGGTTTCCCCCCATGGTTCACTTCCACACTTTCGCTCGCGAAATGAGTGACCCTAATTAAAATAAATAAACTATTCAATAAACAATAATAACTTAGCGAGAAAATAAACAAATAGTAAATAATAACGAATCAATAAATGATTAGATAATTTATGCCCTTATCAATCAATCAGACAGAAAAACATGTTTTGTATGTTGTTTTGTTTAGCAAACAAAAAAATGGCAGCATATCCACGGAGTGAATGATGGAGAGTGGGGCGAAGCATTCGTCCGTCCATGCGTCCGTCTGTGTGACCGTCCATGCGTCTGTTTGTGCGCCCGTCCCTGCGTTCTTTCGTGCATCCGCCCCTGTGTCCATTCATGCGTCCATCCATGCATCTGTTTGTGTGTCCGTTCGTTCATCTATTCAACACTCCAAGTCCCACCATCTCGCATCTTTTTATCATATATTCCCCATATAAAAGCACCGCCATCCAGCGGACATTCCAAGGACTAAACGAGAGGTGGCACACGCACACTTTCTTACGGCCTGCGCTTTGGGTCCACTTCCCACCTTTAACCACCTTGAGTTCATGGTATATTCTAGTTCACTGTATTCATGGCACTGCGACCAAAGGCTCGCTAAACCTTTCGAAAACCAAGGAGGTTACGCTCAGCGAGTATAACGTAGCAACCTTTCCCTGTCAGATAGGGCTCAATTTACATGCCAATGGCTGCTAATGAGAAATGAGAGACAGGAGAATTCGGCGTTTACTTTCTTACGGCTTGCGCTTCGTATCTACTTCTCATTTTTAACCACCTTGAGTTCATTCATGGTATATACAAGTTCATTGTATTCATGGCACTGCGGCTCAACGCTCGCTAAACCTTTCTAAGGCTAAGGAGGTTACACCCAGCGAGTATAATGTAGCATCCCTTTCTTGTCCGATAGTGCTCAATGTACATGCCAATGGCTGCTAATGGGTATCGCAGCGTGCGCGTTGACTAAAAGCCGAATGCTCATGTCTCTCATTCCCCCTTAGCAGCCATTGGCATGTACATTGAGCACTATTTTTTATTGTTAAACAACGCACAGAAGAAATCTCTCGCTGGCACCGCCTCTGAGGTCAAGTGTTATACCTATTTCGGGTATGTGCCACTGGTGGTTACATACGAGGGACGCCCAAGCCACGCCATAAGGAGCTTCGCCCCTAATACTCCAGAGGCAAACCAAGCTGTTTAAGAGACGAAAAATTACTAATGGTGCGTGTAACTGTTATTTCAGGAAGGTGCAAAAAAAACGAAATACCTGCAGCGCTACTGTGAGCACTGCGCATCACACGAAAACGTGTTTCAGACGATAAACAGGATGTTTTCGTGTTGGAGTAATCGACGGGGCCTAGCATGGTATTCAAAGATCACCGCTCCCTCAGTCTGACGCCTGTCGTCTTTACTCAATGAATGAATGAATGAATGAATGAATTCATTCATTCATTCATTCATTCATTCATGTGTCAGCCAGTGAACCCTTGAGACATGTTTTGTGAGTTATCTTGCTCGTACAGAAGTCATGAGTTAATTAACAAGGAATGCCAATGCAGTCAGTGTTATGACAAGTAGTCTTCCTCGTGAAGAAAACAACAACGATTTCTGCCGTTACGAAGACAAGTACACTCGTAGAAACATTAGCTCCAGCAACATTATATTTCCGGCGTTCTTACATCACTTCAAGCAAACATCTTCCCAAGTGCGTCTCTCTTGCTTAAAGTACAGACATACCTTACAGGCAAAACATGCTTTAAAGCACTAAAAAGATATTTTTCTTTATTCTGAATAATATCAGGTCCCTCCGTTTAACGCATCTTCTCTCTTTCACCCAATAAATGATTGTGTAAAATAATAATGAACGCTTTATCTCATTTCTTGAATTTTCTGCTGGTGTAGTCATACATGCATCAACTAACAAATCATCCATTCAAAAATTTTTGTGAGGTGACTCACTTACAACACACAAGTAACTTACAGACAAAGCACGCTTTACAGGAGTACGAATACACAGGGTTTAACATACCAATAAATGACGTTAGTTCTCCTGTTTTTCTAATATTTTCGGCTTATGACCACAGAATGAATGAATCGAATAATTTAGTAATTAAATAATGATCTATTTTATCGACTACTTAACTTTAATTATTAATTATTTAATTATTATTTGTACCAGTCAGATATACTGACAGGAAAGTGTTTTGTGCCGGGGTACACCAAGACTTCGAAGACGTATCTCCGTCACAGAAATGACGTAAAAATACGCATGATGAGAAGTCAAGAAAAAGTTCCATCAGCGGGAGCCGAACCTATGACACCCGAGTCCGCAACAACCGATGCTAGTCGCGCCATCCATTGCGCCCGGATCACATGCTTTGTATACTTTTAAAAAATACGCCTTTGATATTTACCACTGCCCTCTCAAAGCGTTCTTGGTGAAGCGAAGCACTGCATCATGACCACGGAATCCGCGAGGAGTTCCTTCAACGCGTCGTTTGTAAGCGTCCACCCCAACCTTACAACGAGCGTCGGCGACGCTCATAGCAGCCATACATACCAAACATATCTCTGCAACCTCTAGAACGCGCCTATGTCACCTGGATATAGCTACGCGTACCAAATTACGCTCACCCCGCGAATAATCGCGGCCAGCCATACGAAAGGCGCGACGCTCGTTTCGTGTCCCGTTGTTCTGGCAGCGGTGCTCAATAACTCCAGCGTGCCGCGAGTTGGCGACCTTAGTCCGGGTTCGGCGCCCAATTAGTCACGCTCTTCTGGCTGTCGCATTGCTTTTTCTGGTTGCGCTCTCACCATAAGCTACTAGAGCTGCCACAACCATCTATTACCTTAAGGGTTTGTTTATTCATTAATGGAGGGCGTTAGTTGTCAAGATTATTGTGTATGACTAAGCGTCAGCGTGGATGCATCCTCATTAAGCGATTCTGTAGCTGTCAAACACCAATTTACATTGTAAGCTTTCTTATATTTATGTACATTAAACTACATCTGTATGAAAACGTTTCACTTTCGTGGTTCACCGATTCCTATAACAAAGAAATGAAATATGTTTTTTTTTTTGCAAGTTGGCTCTTTTGTAGCACAGTAATACCCGCGAAGAGCATGCAATATAGTTCTATAGACATTAGCCGTATGTGTAGGTATTGTATGTCAGTAGTCGACAGGACAAATGATGGCACTATGCGATCTCCATTACCTCAGCTTCTGCAGGCTTTTTAATTTGAAGCATGTTAGTTGTGCGTATGTGACGACCCCAATAGCGAAGCGAATGCAATATGTGCTTGTCACATTTTGCATGTCTTCGTAGACCTCACGTGCATTTTCTAAGTGAAGACTCCTGCCAAGATATAAACATTTGACTGTGAAAACGCGACCTCTGCAGATCTTATTGACCAACTTCGGCGTGAACATGTTCTTTAGGATGAAGCGGTACCCTTCGTGTCCTCTCATTGCCATATTATTATCCATCAACCGTCTCATAGATGAGTAGTTCCGTAAACCAGGCGCGCGTCTCATAAGCATTCTTGTAGTTATTTTTTCTATAACACACACACACACACAAATACACACACACACACACACACTCACACACACACACACACACACACATGCGCGCGCATGCACAAATATAAGATTTGATCATGCACTATTGAAGGTTGTGGTCTGTGCCAGAGAAACACTGCGTAGCTTTGTCAGGGCTGCGTATTTTAGACCCTACTTTATTCACTAAATCTGTCCTTGTTATGTACAAATCACATGTTCGCTGTAATTAAAACGTGTAGCCACAGTGTCAAGAAGACGACTTTCGACACACCCTATATCGTTAACAAAAGCGATGAAATAGCTGGCATGAAGTGGACGGTAAACGAAATGTGGTAACAGAAGACACTTGACACGGGAGGTTTTCTTCACAGTTTTGTAGTTTTGAATTACCAACTCGTCCAGCGTTCAGTACTCTTGAGGTTTTTTTCGTCGTTGTGGAATAAATTACACCATAGCTTGCACGACTTTCGCTTTTGTGGCTGCATTGTCGTCCGCCGTAGTAAAATCCTGGTTTACCAGACGGCATTGCAGTAAAGTGCGGAACTGGGCTGGTTTGTATTCCATTATTAAACTACTCAGCTGGTTTCTTGCAGTATCTTTGCTTTTTGTTGATTTTTTTGGCCTATGTTCTTGGATAAACATGCAAACTAATCTTTTTTCTGTTACCTACATATACGTGCGTATTAGTAGTAATAAAATTAGTTAAAAGTCAACGATAGTCCTCGTCTCTTGTCTTCGCTGTCTAAGGTTTTTTTGCGCTGAGTAGTTTATATTTACCTGACGGCAACGTCTCCACATATACCAGATATTATTAAAACAAATATTTAATGAATAAATAAGAAAAAGGTTCTACTGAAGAGTGTGTTCTTTCCTCGTCGAGGTCATAGAGAAATGAAAGAGGCAGAGATAGACAGAGGTGTAGAAATACAGATGCACATCACTAGCCATGCAGCGAGATACAGCGCACACGTCATACTGTGCCGGAACGTACGTCATACACTACACGCAGCAGTGTTATCGTAGAACATTTCAAGAGACGAACACATAGGCATGTTTTAAATCAGATTTAAAAGCGCTTTGCGCGTGGTTAACACTCCTCTATGCACCCATAAGATTCTCCTGCACCAGGAAGAAAAGAAAGAAAATAGAGGTCAAGGAGCTGAATAGAGATAATCTGCGATAAATATAACTGTCACTTTCTTGAGCCTCATACGGAAAGCATGAGTATGATGCGTGCTAGTAGGTTTACAGTGCAGTGCACTAAAGAAATTTCAGTGCTTCGCGGCATGCTATAGGAGAGAGGAGTAACGTGAATTCATACTAACTACGGAAAACAAATGCTACCATAGAAGGCAACCTCATCGCGAAATAGCTTACTAGAAAAAAATTCTGTTAACACCGCAAGTATATCATTGCGATATGATGGATGGATGAAACAATTTTATTAAGGTCTAATAAGTAGTGCTAGTCGTGAGATGTTTTTTTTTATGAGGATGTTGGGACATTGTTTTATTTCACTGTACTTCGATCGAATTCTCTACAATACCTCATTTTTACCGTTGTTTGATTTTTTCATAGGCTTGTTTCCTCTCGCCAAAACTGTTTACTCCTAACCTCCCTTTTAATTCAGTTTTAATAACAATATCAGAAGTTTAACGATACCAGAAGCATGATATGATTATGAGGCATACCGTAGCAGTGGGCTCCGGGAACGTTCACCGTCTGCAGTTCTTTGACGTGCCCTGACATTGCACATACACAGGTCTCTAGCTTTTTGCTTCCATCGAAGTGCGACCACTGCAGCTGTTTCAACTCACCATTCAACAAACAATCAACAAGTACCATTTTTGTCTTGTATACCTCTTTTTTATCTTTAAGTGGATTACGTCCTACGCAGTATCTGTTGGTGTCGTTGTAAGGGGTCATTCGCGTGGTTATGACACCTCCGTGCAGTGGCTCCTTCTTTTTCATTGTTTAATGAAAGATTAAATATTAAAAAAAACTGGAGCACTCAGGCACTAAGGCTACGAAGTTTGAGGAGCACGCGGCCTTCCCCTCCCATTTTACGACCTCCTCAATTCACTTCCATTTCCGCCCATGCTATACTATACGAACTACACAAGACAGCATCATGCTTTAACCTGCCTTTCATCATTTCCCCCATCTTCACCCTCACCTTCCTTTCCCATTCATTGCTTCACTGCACTTTGCATACTATAAATACTATACTATACATACTCTAAATACCATACTACACTATACTATACTATATTATACTATACTATACTATACTATACTATACTATATATCGCAAAAGGGTATCCCACCCTTCGCGATGTACGTAGATTCCCTTCTATTCACCCTCGTTATCATTTCCCATCACTTCTTATGTTACACTCTACTATACATGGCTTTGCTGTGATTTTCCGAATCTCCACTCCCTTACTTCGCTTTTACACACCGTTATAATAGTTTGCTGTGCATAGCACTGCTACGCTAGGAGTTGCTTGGTACATATCCCCTTTCAGCGGCGCTCATCAGCCGGGATTTCGTGAACGCCGCACACAGAACAATAACAAAAAAAAGCTTAAACAGCAGCTCCGCTGAGTATTGAGAGCACTGAGTTGAGACCGTGTGTGTTGTGAAATGAATGACGTGTCGACTATTATGTACATACGAGCGAATGCATCTTTATAAAGACCAGACGTGTGCTTGGTTGTTTTGTTGTTGTGTTTTTGTGTTTGTTGTTTGTGTTTTGTTGTTTCCAGATACTTCTTACAATGACTTTCAAACATTTACTTACCATTGTGATATGTACGTATAAGTGTGTCTTTGCATATCTGTGCCCGAGTTTTCTATTTTCCATGCACTGCTTTGTATGTTTTGCTTCAAGATGCGTGTTCAAGTTTCACCCAACGGCTAAGGAGACGCCGGCGCCATAATGGTGCGCCAACATCTCCTTATATATCATATCAATAAAAAAAAAAACTGAGTTGAGACGGAAGTGAGAGCGTATAGACTGACCGATGCATATGAATACGGGCTCCCCCGCGTACTGCTCCCTGGCAGTCGGGTGGAAGTAAGGGCACTGCTCCTCGACGCGGTGGCAGAACTCGCGGCACGGCTTCATCGGAGGCGGCGGCGGCGGCTGGGCGAGGCTCCCTTCCGCCGCCGCCGCGGCTGCTTGTGCTGGCAACCCGCCGTCGGTGGTCTTCCGGCGACCGGCATCGGCCGCCGTGGGACCGAACACGGGCACCAGCATGGCGCAAGTCCATTCGCGGTACACCACCTGCAGAAAAGAACACAACTGTTAGGGACACCGCGTATGACAAAGAGCCTGTTAGGCATGGAAATGGGAAGTGCTTTTCGTGTAAGTAAACGAGACGGTCAGAGGCTTTTGCGGATAACTCTGCGAGTCAGTACTAGAGAAAGAAAAACGTTTTCTGATCTCGAGTTTCTTGTATGTTCGAGTAGTAATATTTTAATCAAGCAATATAAAAGATAAGCACACACTGTACAACTCAATACATATCTAACTAGTATCCAATAAAGAGAGTCCTTATGGAAGAGCTCTGGTACGACTTCTTCAATTACTGTAAGTGTGACTCCAGAACAACAACGAAGCCTAGCGTAACTGCTCGCAGCACTTGCAAGCTGTAGCTTAATGCTGGCTGATTTTTTGGTTGATATTGTCTACTGTTAGCAAACATTTGCTGATATTGGCTGTGCATTATTGCTACAACCACGTAATAAACCATAATGTGTGCACTACACTACGCCCTTCACAGACATTTCAATGGCTCATATCACGTCTGGTGTTGCTAATATCTATGTTTCTGTTGGTATTGCTACGCAACTGCAAATAACTGCTAATATAAAACAAACGTGGCTGCTTAATGTATGTGTGTGCGTGGATTTGTACATATATTGAGCGCCACTTCAGAACGCCTCGCTCGACAAAAAAAATTAAGACACATTCACCTTCCATCCGCATGCTTCGCATAACATCGATTGCCAAGGTGCTACGTGGAATCTATCAAATCTTTATCTCTTTATTTTTCCCTTTTCTAGTTTTATTATGGCTTTCTTACTTTATATTGATATTTATTCTCTTTTTTCTCCCTACTCATTTTTTTCTTTCTTTCTGTTTGTATTTCTTGTTAGCTTATTTTCTTTTCAATTTTTATGCGCGGTTGTGCTTAATGTGCTCCGCAATTAATGTCAGGAGAACAAGAGGACTTAAGAACAAGAGGAATAAGACTTCTTCGTAGCGAGAGCGTGCTCTCAATGTGCTGCATCTACACGTTGTTTAGCCTTCGTTACACTAAGTGACGGCGACAGCATACGATCACAACACACGACAGCACAGTCACATAGCACTACAGGTCGGTTAAAATTATCACACGTACGCCATCTATGCTGTAAATAACGAAATTGAGGGGCCCTTAATCTTCGCCTTTAGTTGAACGCGATAGCGGTGTTCTGTTCATAGTGTGTACCTCATAAATTTAGTGTATGAAATCTTTTCCAACCTGCTATGCACCCCCTACGTGGCCTTGAGAGTGCGGTAGAACTTGTCTTTCGTAGTGGATGACTGCCTTTAAACTATGAAGTCCTGATAATTCCACGTTATGACGCCCGATGGCAAGTTACGATTGTCCCGCGCATTATTACGGCAGTATTTCATGTCGTATTGTGAGACATGTACACAGGATGCATGTATTTGTACAGCATGAAGGTTACTATCGCTGCACTCCCAAGCAGGGGAAGTTATTTTCACTTTCACAAGCAGGGGCATGGCTGTGTGGCCGAACAACCACTGGCCACGCAAACGAACCGGGTACGATTCCCACTCAGAACCGTAATTTTTTATTAGTTATCTTATTTGCATCTTATTTTTTTTGTCACGCAAAGATAATTTTTCGCTCTCAACCGCTGACGCCGGAATTACTGCGGAACGAGCTCCTTTTACGCTATCGCGTTAATACACAGCGCCCAGTCCCATACAAGGAGTGGAAGGAGCAAACCGAAGTCACTGGGAGGCAGAATCAGTGAAGCGACACATAGCGCGGGAAGATCATAACTACACATAACGTGGCATGGTGGCAGGTCAAATCGTAAGCATGAAATCAGCCTAAAAAGGTATTTCGTGCTTCTTGTTTCATAGGGGGCACATTCCATCCGACAGAATATCTGCTGCTGTACAAGCGCACTAATAGGAACACATGTCGCAATAATGAAAGAGTTAGTTAAAAAATTGTTCTTTATGAATCGAGAGAAAGCTGAAATAGACGACATAAGTTCGTTTGAAAAAAAAAAAACGCTAGGTTGGCCATTTTGTTTTGATTGATTGACTGATTTGTGGGGTTTAATGTCCCAAAACCACCACCTGATTATGAGACACGCCGTAGTGGAGGACTCCGGAACCTTGGCCGTTTTGTTGATAGAGCGATGGCATACTTGTAAGGAGATATATACAGAAATATTTTTTTATATGTAGGGCTTAACGCCCCAAAACTTCCATACGATTATGATAGACGCCACAGTAGAAGGCTCCGGAAATGTTGACCACCTGTGCTTCTTTAACGTGCACCCAAATCTGAGCTCACAGACCTACAGCATTTTCGACTCTATCGAAAATGCAGCCGCTGAAGCCGAAATTCGATCACGTGACCTGCGCGTCAGCAGCCGAGTACCTTAGCCACTAGACCACCGCGGCGGGGCTACTGATTTTTTTTTTGCGTGCATGATATTAAACAATATATTTTTGTTCACGAAAAACGGATGTGCGCTTACACACTGTCGGTCAACGTGCAAGGTATGTTGTCAGTACCCGGCGCGCATGTAACGTCCCCAAATGTATTCATAAATTACATCCATCGTGACAGTCATTGACCCAGTATTCAATTCGCGCCAAATCTGCGAAAGGCACTCGCGAAAGCACTTTTAGAAAAAAAAGAGCATCATGAGGCTGGCAGTGAAATAGATGGGGGGAAGAGGACAACTTTTTTTCTAATGGGACAAGTCAGCTTTCTCGTAAGGCCCGTGAAGCTCTCGTTTGAAGCTCGACCGGCTTGGTCCAGCTTCGCTGTTACGGCACCTATATAGTTCAATGCAGCCAACTTAAGTTTGGACTTTCATGATCCTAAGTACTGTTCACATTTATCGCATCACTTACGCAAATCATGCGATCTTCAAAGTGGGCGCAACTCTTGCGCGTTATAACGTCGTCATGCGCTGTAATTAAAAGAAAGCTGAAGGGATTTTAGAATTCAATCAAACTTCGTGTTTAGGAAGGAACGACATTACTTTTGACGATGTCATAATTGTTTTCGCTTTCGCGGTTGTAGCAGCAGGAGCTTTAGAACAGGCGAAATAAAAGCTTGTCTTGCTCCACCCCCCCATGAGTGCGCTGAAAGTGCGTGCGTGGAAACATACGTCATCTTCGTTACTTCTGGCCCTGGAGCAAGTGTTCTTTCTTATCTTCCACCACGACCTCCGTGACTAACTCATGACGTGCCGTTGCCGGAACTAATCGAAGAGGCCACGTTTCAGCAGTGCTGCTGTTGCAGATGACGCGTCATATCGAGAATGACGTCACCGTGTTCGCTCGGCGTCTCAAGAAGCCCGGCGGCCGCTGTTTTTTTCACCAAAAAGTTCTATTTGCGTCCGCTTTTCAGAACTCTCACATCGCTTTTCTAATTGAGCAGGGATCAAACTGTCCTTACACGCTCCTAAGTCTTTTTTTTGCTTTTTTAGAAAAGTGCTTCAGTTTCCCTTTAAAGGATGGTGCTCCACCGCCAGCAGCGTCCCGCCGGCATGCGCTGGCGCGCACGTGTCGTTGTCGCGTGTAGGACGGAGTTGAGAGCGAGAAGGATGAGTGAGAGGGCCGTCGAGGGCGCCTCAATGGGGCACCACGTGACTGGGACGCGCCATCGATCCCGACGCCAACACGCCTCTTCGCTCTCCCTTTCCTCTCATTTCTCTATCGCTCCTTCTTTCTCTGCCTTTCAGCAGCGCTGCGAGGTCGACGCAGCTCGAGGCTGCCGCTGGGTGGCGCGGACGCGCTTGGCTCGTGAGAGGGCGCAGCGACCGCGGGGTTTCCCGGCCAATTCTCCCATCTTCCCCTTTCTTCCACCCTCCCTATATGGCGGCGAGCTTTGCTTATCGCTACCGGATGTGTTCACACCTGCCTTTCAGTGCGCCCGCGCTTGTTAAGTGATTCGGGGGTCCTCCCCTCCTCATAGAGTACGCTGAGGTGGTCCCGCTGACAACAGCCTCTCCCAGCTGATGCGATCTCGTTTCTCCCCGGGGCAAAGTCATGACTGCCTGAAAACGCGATAGCCCTATTTTGACGAGAACGGTGGGACAGCTTGGGTGTGCTTTGATGCCTCGTCAGGATCGCATTGGAGAGCGTGGTAGACATGAAAACGAGCAGCGATGATCTCTAACGGGAGCTCGGCTTGCTATAACTATCGTCGTTTCGCTTAGCGTCAGCTGCTCCCATTGTATATCGCAATCTTTTGCGCCGAAAAACGCCAGACAAGCCCTCCTCAAACAGCCTAGAACCTCGCGGCGTGACCCTCACGCTCTAAAGTTATATATTGTTACGAATAAATATAGCACCTGGTACTATATAAACTCTTTATTTAGGGCGAACTTGTGCCCGTAAATTCAAAGCTAAAAATGGTCAGCCAAAAATGTCTCTTGCTCGCTGACTCCAACTTCGTCGGTCTCGTCCTCTGCCCCTCAAGTCTTGTGCCAGTCCCGTGGCGTAGCATCGTGGCGCGTGCAGGACGGCGTTCCGTGGCGCGGCTTTCTTTCTACTTGCTTGGCGGCTTTTACGAACGCGAATTGTGGCACGCGTCTTCTGCGATGGTTGAGCTGTGGCAATATATATATATGTATATATATATATATATATATATATATATATATATATATATATATATATATATATATATATATATATATATATATATATATATATGTATATATATATATATATATATATATGGCAACCAGCTTAGTATTTTGGCTCGTTAATTGCTGTCATCATCAAGAATCCGTATGTACAAATGACCCAGATAACAAACATTCTGTGACTACGCGTGTGTACGAGAATGTTTCGTACGCTAACAATACCAGCAATAAGTGACAACGCTGAGCAAACTGTCTTTAATCGCACAAATAAACTCCAAAAGAAGGTAGCGCTTGAGGTCTGACTGCCGAGATCAGCGTAGCCCCTACTGGACAAAGCTGTGCAACAGTGAATTGATTCTAACGAAATAGTTCAACACGCATGATCACAATATGCGTTCGAGAGCGCAAGTTGTCTCTTATCTCCTCGCCAAATGACCGCTTCGGGAATTCGAGTCAGGCTGCACTCCTGACTGTTCCCTGAACGACAATTAGTATGGAACTAAATTATTTCCAAACTATCACATGCAAGCTGTTGCTGAGATTTTTGTTTTATTTTGTGTACGTAACTAAAAGGAAACACACTTCCTTCTTTGAGCGATATGATGACATACGGGCATTATCAGGCCGCAGGTGCGCTAAGAGCAGTCGCAATGTTTGCAGTCAGCGTTGCCTCACAAAGCTTAAATCGCGTCCTATGCTCTGCGTTCCCGCAACGGTGTCCTGTCAGTGGCAGTGCGACAGGCCGTTTGCGATGAAAAGCAAATACGCCCCTCTTTGATCCCGCGCTAAGCAGACCACAAGAGGAAAGCATTTCCTCTAAATCTATTTGTGTCTTGTTCATTAAACAATTATAAGAATAATTGAATAAAAAAAGAATAAAAAACACCATTGCTACAATGCCCTCGCTACAATTCCAGCAGTTTACTTACGAACGTAAATAAGGGTTGGCAAATTATAGAATTAGCTAACATTTTTTTTTTCTGTAGAGAGCTCTTGAAAACGCGATGTGTAGGCGTACAGTTTGAGGCCATGTAAGTGATATGCGGGTTACGTCCTAATATATGCACAATAATAACAGCCAAATAGAGTTTTCAGTTCAACTGCTCAAAACAAACTGCTTCAGAGGTAATCACGCTGTGATTCTGCAGGGTTGCGCAAGCATGCTGTCTAAAATGACAGCTTCTTGGGCTCGTATATCTTAAAATTTATGCTCGCTTGTTAGATTACTGTAACTGATATTTCATTAAAATAATAACTTAATCAATAAATTGTTCAAGAAGCAGAGAACCTTCTTGTCGCTGGGGAAAAGAACATCTACGGTGAAAAAAGGGCTCCAGACAATATGTATGCACAAATACACGGGGACACAAAGCAATCAGAGTCCGCCGCTGTGGAGCAGCGGTTGTGGTGCTCGGGTTCTGAACCGAAAATCGAAGCTTCGGTGCCGGCCGTGGTAGTCACATTTTGATACAGGCGTAATGTCAAAGGCCCGTGTGCTGTGCACCTCAAAGAACACCGAATGGTCGAAATGTATGGAGCTCTCGGCTACGGTGTCCGCCATAAACATATAATTGCTTTGGGACGTCGTAAAACCCCACATATTATTATTATTATTATTATTATTATTATTATTATTATTATTATTATTATTATTATTATTATTATTATTATTAAGGCGAATAGGAGCAGAACAGGCTGACAACTGAAACCTTGATGGGCCAATTAAGCAGACAAAGGGAGAAAGCAGGATGGTTAACCAGAAAGACATTCGGTTGGCTACCCTACACTGGGGGTTTAGGGAAGGGGACAAGAAAGATGAGAAGGAGGCCGAATGCCTGCCTACTTCTTTGGGAGGAGGGACGAAATAGATAAAATGAAAATAGGAAGAAAAAAAACGCAATAGATTGAAAAACAAACAAATCATGAAGGGACAGATAGAAATAGGTATGAAACAAAAAAAATCTACAGCAGATTCGCAGAATGATGATGATGAGTGGGGTGAAGCATCCATCCATTTGTCTGTCTGTCCGCTCCTATCACACTAAAGCACGCATCGGACGGACAGACGCTTCGTCCCACTCATAATCATTCACTCCCTGGATATGCTGTGAATTTCTTATTATACGAAAACCACTAATGCCATCTAATGATATTTCCAAGGACATATACACAAAACGACATCTAGTAACCAATTCTTAAAACTAACTAGAAGTCACTACCACAACGTACAGCTACGAGGGAACGACCCACACCCTAAAAAGTTTCGTCCCCAAAGAATGTAAATAGGAGACCAAGTCAGTTTTGTTCGTGAGAGCTTTCTGTTTTTTGACGGACCTGGTCACGCTGAAAAGGACACCTTCTCGGAAACTGGCACAACATTAGGCGTGGCACATTTCAGACCAGTTGGCTTGTGTTTCTTAAACAGTACGTCAGGCTGAACTCGTATTGAACGAGGGAACCTCTAAGGTGTTCAAGGGCTTCACAGGAGCCACAAGAAGTACACGATAAACCGTCAGCACACTCCTGACGGTAGGAGCGTTCGCGCATCAATGCAGAGTCAACCATTTACACACGAGTTTCCGAGTCAGTAATGATTGGCTCTCTGCAACTTTGAGGAGTTAGTTGTGCAACGTGGACATCAACATAAGAATTATTTATTAAACAATTAGTGCGCCTATTAACTAGCAGTGCCCCGCCGCGGTGGTCTAGTGGCTAAGGTACTCGGCTGCTGACGCGCAGGTCGCGGGTTCGAATCCCGGCTGTGGCGGCTGCATTTCCGATGGAGGCGGAAATGTTGTAGGCCCGTGTGCTCAGATTTGGGTTCACGTTAAAGAACTCCAGGTGGTCGAAATTTCCGGAGCCCTCCACTACGGCGTCTCTCATAATCAAATGGTGGTTTGTGGACGTTAAACCCCACATATCTATCAATTATTAACTAGCAGTGTTTTCACAGTCATTCACATGGAAGTTCATGCAAACATTTCCCCCTCCCAAAGTCATAGACTTTTCCGGAAACGGCGCGAAATTGTAATAATAAATTTTAAAGCATTTCATGTCAGAGCATTATGAGAGAGAAAAATAGGCGAAATGGAAAGGGCAAAAAAGCTAATATAGTTAAAAAAACGGTACAAGGTAGGGAAGTAGGGATCAGAAAAAGGACAGAAAGAGAAAAAATAAAATCAAACAAACAAAAAAGATGTCAGAGCATTAAGATTGTCGTCGTTTCTAACACGGTGGAAATTTGAGTCCCGTATTCGATCACCTCCTGCTAAGACTTCTATAGTACTTGGCGCAGAGCGTGGATATTTGAACTAACGCGTATGACATTTGGTTCTGCGCTTGCACAGTAGTTCACTCTCAACCAGCCTTCAACGGGCGGTACACCCACGACAGTGTCTGATATCGGAGACCAAGGCTTCAGTGCGTCTACCGAAATGTGCGCTTTGAATGACATTAAGGGGGAAAAATAAACGGCCAGATCCCATTTCAATGCGCCACCAACTTGTTTTTGACAAAGTTGGGCTCAATGAAAGTTGATTCATCATCATCATCATCACACCATCATCATCATCACGTTAGGTGAGACGGCCCCTTTGCCTTAACTAATGAAAGTAACCACTAGTGAAAAGTAATCACTTCAGACAGATGGCACTGCGTCCATATCGAGATGTTCTTTGTCAATGTTGAGGCGGAAAGAAACATTGCTCCTGCTGCACTGTTTACAGCTGGAAGGCGCGATTGCGGACTCTTGTCTCGTCCTTAGCGTGTCGAAAGGACCGATATTCTTACTGCAGTTGCGAAGAAACCATCGCGCACCTTCTGTGTGCGTGCACCCATTTCAACGCGCAAAGACAAGAACTCACTGCAGCTCTGGATAGACTAGACGATCGGCCTTTGTCGGAACAAAGGATTCTGGGTCATTGACCGAGCCCATCCTCAGCTCAGAAGGCTTTGCTGCGCTTTTTGCGGACAACTGGCCTCAGAGACAGACTTTAGTGTCTTATACTCTTTGATGTTACCTTTTCTCTGTCACAATTTTCTTTGTTATTTTTCTCTCTCTTCGCAACATTTCTTTTCAACATCTTTCATTCCCCTCACCCCTTTCCCCAGCACAGGGTAGCCAGCCGGTCTAAGAACTGGCTAACCTCCCTGTCTTTCCGCTTAAACTTTTTTCCTCTCTTCCTCCGATATTCTAACGTGTGATGCTGCTTCTTGGACATGCTGATCGGGACTGATTGATCCATTCAATATATGTTGGCCTCATCAAATGAACTTTGCTATTTATTTTCTTGTCGCGCTCTAAGTGCGACTGTGTCTGGCTCAACAAAAGATTGCCATAGTGTCTCTTGCTGGTAGAGCTAGTTTTTTACATATATTATTTTCATCGCACTGTATATTTGTCCTCTTTCTTGTTTCTATACTGTATAATTAACTCAACTTTATGTATGTTTTTATATAGAGGCGATGAGCACCTTTGTACCGACTAGCATATCGCTGGGTTTTATTTACTTCCCTGTTTCACTAAAAAAAAGAGTTGCAGCTGTTTTTCAAACTTTATCGGCAGTAGATATAGCGTGAGAACAGAATGACGACAAAGGCACAACAAAGAGACAAGCGCTATTCCTTTGTCGTTGTTCTGTTCTCGCGCTATATCTGCCGTCATGTCATACCAACTAGCCCAAACCGCCACACTTCTAAGTTATCGACAGCTAGAAAGATACTTGCTGCTCTTGTACAAGCACTTGATATGTCAAGTACATCTTTGCGCTTTCAAGAAGCACCATGGAACCATTTCGCAGTGACACTTATGGAATGTCATCTATATAGAATGCATCGTAGCGCCGCCGATAAAGCTTCCCAGCTTGCGTGTCAAATGTAACGCCGACACTAACGCACGCAGCTTGGACGTGACCAGAGAGTCTTACAAAATAGAACATCAGCTAGCGTAAAAATGTCCACAGACTTGGAGAAATAACACAACACCACGTCAGACTTGAACGAAACCTAATATCATTCGACATGCAAGCACATATTTATGAAAAAAAATTTTAATTTGCTCAATACCAACTAGCTTAACTATCCGCCTTAATTGGGAGTCTTACAGCCGAATAACAGTGAGTTTTCGCAGCATCATTTGTGGGATAACTTCTAAGGAGTAAACTTGCAGATATTGGCGTGGCATGTAGGTATTCAGTTCTGTTTATGTTTTATTCACAGTTATAAAAGCGCGGGGACAACTAATACGTATCTGTATGAGTTCAACTACGTTTCTGAACACAACGTCTTTCCAATACTCTTCCGTCCACTTTATTTAATGTGGTAGGATGCCAGTGACTTCGATTCCAATGGTAATTTGTGACCTAATTCAACTATGGTAGTTATTCCCTTGCTACTAGTACTGGCCAACCTTGACTGCCCATAGACTGACATTGGCTATTTTCTGACGGTGTTGGAGAAATGTAGGTTACTCTAAAAGAATTTGTTTTTGAGTTATTTGGTGTATGACCTTGCCTAGCATGTCGATAGTGGCGCGAATCTTGACACACACACACACACACACACACACACACACACACACACACACACACACACTCACACACACACACACTCACACACACACAAAAAAAAAACGGCGACACAGAAGAGAAACAGGAGCGCTATGTGGGACACTTGTTGTGGCTAATATGTACTATTAATGCCTATGGTTGTGTCTAAAGTGTACTACTGTTTACTATGTCGGATCTCTGCTGTTACAAAAAATTTGTCTTCATCAATCGCACTCCCACGATGTTGAGTTGTCGACATGTCAAGCTCTCGGTCTTGCCTTGATAAAAAAAAAAGTTCAGAAAGTACAGCGCTATTGTCAGTATCCTTCGTGCCAGTTCAACAAACGGACAAGTGAAAGCAGCAACGCGGACATGCCGTCCACTATGCTAAATCGGATTAAAGCAACACAATAGGTCCACAACGAAATTCGAAGCAAGAAAGCCGAAATCTGTGAGCGTGTTCCAAGGGAAGACGACAGCGGAACAAGAGCTGCGTCGCTCGAACCAAACACGAAAGGACGCGAGACGTAGGCGGCTGCCTGGTGACCCATAAAGAGGAGGCGCGGTCTTCGACATGCAAATGTATACCGCTACCAGAGGCGCTGTCTGTTCGCACGAACGCATACGCGCGGCATCGGTTTGCTGGGAGTTCGGCACTTCCTCTCGAGGTGCACCACATGGCGCAAACCAACCAGAGGGAGGCCGTTATTTATGCAATTTGCTCTCAAAGCTCGCACATTTTGCAAACAGGACACGTGGCTATCAACTGTAGTTTTGTACGGCACGCCGGAATCCTTTATTGGAAGTGTGATGCGAGCCGAAGACTTCTGGCATGGAACTGGAACGCACAACGAACGAACAAACGAATGAACGGACGGACGGATGGATGAATGGGCGGATGGAAGGAATTGAATGAGTGAATGAAATGAATGACTGAATGTTTCATTTGACCACACGCACTTGTCACAGTTCGAGTATTGAAGTATACAAACTCAAGTTCATAACATTCTCCTACAAGCAATATATAGCTACAAAAAATAGAAATAAAGGTAAAACAAGCCAAAAGAGAATTCTTTCGACAAGTACGTCTGTATTATCAGCGTATTGAGAGAAGCGTGAGTGATTACACAATACGTAATTCTTAAAGCCCCTAACACAACTTTAGGGCAATGCAATGTGCCGCTGCATTGACACAACTTTGTGCATTTAAGTAAATACTTGCATTTAGGTAAATGCCATTAGGTAAGTATATTGCTTCATTCGCTTAAATACAGCTACAGTATTTGGGAACTTGTGGAATGTATGACAGACTGTGAGAATTGACATCGCATTGCATTGCATTAGTGTGGGTATTCTCTACACTTTCGCCCTCCGTGGTGGTCTTGTGGCTAAGGTACTCGGCTGCTGACCCACAGGTCGCGGGATAGAATCCCGGGGGTGGCGGCTGCAATTACGATGGAGGTTAAAATGCACTAGGCCCGTCTTCTCTGAATGGGGTGCATGTTAAAGAACCCCAGGTGGTCGAAATTTCTGGAGCCCTCAACTACGGCGTCTCTCATAATCATAAGGTGGTTTTGGTATACATTAAACTCTACATATCAATCAATCTCTTCACTTTTTTTGACAACCTTTCTTCTTCCTTTTTAACAGGTTAAGATTAATCTATTTACGAGAAATCAAAGAAAGATGCAACATGAAGAATCTTTCTTTGTAACCTTTCAATTCTTTTACTGCCTCTTCGTTCTTTATTACACCACTTCTCTCGCTTTATTTTGTGGTAAAATTTCTAGACGACATTTCAGAGTGGTTGCTGAAGGCATAGTCTGTCATTGCTGTAACCCGTTGTAAACACTCTTGGGGCCACTAATACAGGTTCTTTTGCCAGGAATCCAGGCGCGTAGGCAAAAATTCTTTTTTTTTCGAAAGTAGCACCACATTGATCTGAACTGATGGCCGGGAAGCCAGAGGTGGTCGAGTGTCATTTTGTGCCTTATATGCCATGGGTATTGCGGGGAGAGGAAAAGGGGAGGCCGGGAACCCGGTGTGCCACACCCTGGCTACTCCACTGAAGGTATCCACTACCACATTAATACTAATTTTTGTAACGCTGGAAACACCAATATTCGTCATTCTTCGGAGAAACGATGTATACCCACTGCGAATTTGCAAGTGCGCTTTGTTGATGCGGTTTTCCGGACTTTCCTCTTTCTTTCCTCCCCCATTTCTTTCCTCTATCTCTGCCCTCCTCCCGAAAGAGTGAGCAGGCGTGGTGCCCCTCCAGGGGGCAGTTGCCAGCTTGCTCTCTTCCTCTTCTCACTCTGTCCTTGTGTATCCATGCGTGCTAACCAAATAAATAATAAATGGCTGATGGCCATAAAAAATTATGACTGACTCTTTGTAATCAGTTGGGCACGTTTAAAGACCCACTCGCGACACAGTTCACATTGTTGTGACATCAGTTTTTATTTTATTTATTTCTTTTACCACGCTATAATACATATGTTAACGACGTTCCTTGCCCGACATGACGCCTGTATAGAGTCAATTTGTGAAGGAGTTTCAAGCATCAGCATGCATCCATGGTAAAATACTGGGCTGCCGTGCACACGGCCTAAGTCCGATCCCCGTTTCGTACTGGGTAGCTTTATATATTTCATTTTTTGTCCAATATTTCACGCGATGATGGTCTCGGACACAGACGGGAGCAATGGTGCGGTGGACAACTTTTGTGCCAGAAACGACCCTTCTCGTGATATGATAACAGCGTTCACTGTAAAGCATCAGCAAAGTGAGCGCCAGCCTAGGTTAGCGTGTTCCTTTACGGACACGCAGCGGGATCTTGGCTGGTTCGCGATAGAAAGCAATATGGCGCTCTGCGCACTGTGCAACTGTACTTACAGTTGGCATTCTAGTGTAGTTTGAAACACCAAATTTCACGCCCACCGACGTTAGTTTTTTTTAACATGGTCAAGGCATGCACCAAGAACAAACAGCAAGCAGGTGCCCGATTGCGCTGCTGCGTTCTGGTCACGAAGGCGAAGTTGAAGCGTCTTCCAAGTGTCTGCCTTGGTGACTTAGTTTTGATATAATTATGGCATCATAAGGATTATGCATTGGTTATAATACCTCGGTTTATAAATTCCATTTTTTAGAGCAGAAAGGTTTTGCGAAATGGCCTTCAGTACGGATCTAACCTTGTTATCTTTATTATTTGTCATCGAACGATGTCAATGCACTGCTGGAGCGTACGACATCACCGGGTTTACATGCTGCTCTTAACTGTGATTTTTGTCTTTGTCATGTTAGTTGTTACATGATATTTAATGCAACAGATACCAACCAGGTTGTTTACGCAAAAACGTCGTTCATCATCAGTTTGTCCATCAGCTTCCCTCAGAACTGCTCGTGTGTTAGCCTTCTTCCTTCTACAGTAATGCCTTACAGAAATGCACGCTTTACAAAATAATTTGAAGTCGAGTATGCGTATACATAAAAATGGCATATTCTCTTTTGCCCAAATTATTAGACAATAAATAAATATGGTCATTCGATATTTTCACTGCTTCGATCACACGCCCCAGTTTATTGCAGACATTTGATTTTCTCAGTGTTCATCCTCAGTTTACCCGTCAGCTATCCTCACAACTGCTCGTGTGTTAGCTTTCTTCCTTCTACAGTAGTGCCTTACAGAAATGCACGCTTTACAAACAATTTCAAGTCGAGCATACGTATGTATGACAATAGAATATTCTCTTCTGCCCCAATGAATAAAAATTAAATAAATAGGGTCCTTATATGTCTTCACTGGTGTAAGCATGCAGCCTAGTTTAATGCAGACACTTCGTTTCCTGACTTAGTGTCGTGAAAAATAAAAAGGCGCTTGCGGTCATTTCGGAGTCTCACCGTCATCGTGTGATCGCGACTTCATATTTCCAGCTATCCTTACATATTCCTTTCCGTCACGGTGTGTACAAATTCACACGACAACTTCAATGGCACGTCGCGCAATGCGGGTTTCATCAAACGGCTTGAAGCTTAGAGCACACACTCGCGCAGGCCTCCTGAGTGGACAAATGGCAATCTTTAACCTTAATTATGCTGCGCATTGCTGCAGAGGATCACTTTGCTGCATACACTACAATGTTCGACGATTGTTCGACATGATGCGTTCCAGTATTAACGTGAAAAACGTTTTTCTTCACTCGAAACAAATACAACCAAAAAACAAACTTTGCATGCATTTCGGCCTAATAGTTAATTTTTTTCATCCAATCACTAAAGCTGACTGGTGGCAGAATAATTATGTAGTTAATTACACACTGACCAATTTTAATTACTAAAGCTCACAGAGAACTACGCTTCGCTTAATTTTTTTTTACTTGGAATGCAATACTGAGTGCATTAGAATTATGCCACGCGAATTTCAAGCTTTTCTGACAACCCATCATAATTCGTGACTGAAGGGGATTATTCTTCTCTATAGATGACGAAACCTTAGATGCCACATCAAACACAAAGAGTTAACGTTGGTGTTGGTGTCGTCAGCACTAGTGATGCGAAAAATATAGCTATCATGCGGAGACGTCTCCGTATCGCTACAATGGTAAGAGGTGTTGGGCCGATCATGGAAGCGCAGTAAAAACACGTCAGTCGCAGAAAGTTTGCAATGCCTCTGATATCGGAGGCAGTGCACAATCACGTTATTTGCTGGAAGCTTTCGGAGGGGGGGCGATAAAGAAGGAATACATTCAATGAGGAGAATAAAAAGAACAAGATTGCTTTCGCCTTCCGGTCATCTTTAGCGAGTGCATATGGGACCCACTGAGTTTTTTATCATTTGTTTTTATTTTAGTTTTGTGGTTTGCTTCAAGCGAGGCCATTCAAAAGGCTCGTCTTCTTGAGGAGTTACTGACGCACCTACGTACAATAAGTGAGTGCGCGTCAATCACAACAGTATGATTGATTTGTCTAGACTAAGGGGACATGTCTTCGAGTGCTATAAATGTAATATACTTTTTACTGGCTGCTCAAAGTGATAATAAATAGCCACACCCTCAAACTCTCATTTTATATTACAGATTATCTTTTTCATAGCCCTTTTTTAAACATAAAAGTGATGTTACTGCACAATTAATCTGCAAAAACATCTGGGAAAATATTCATTTACGTGTTGGTATGTTGTTTAGGAATAAACGAGACAAATGTTTTTGTTCACAACTCATTCTTAAGCTTAAAGGAGTTCGTGCACGAAAACTTTCAGTTTTATTGCTTCAAATGACAGACCAAAGCCTCAACAGCTGATAAAATCGATTAGTCAGCGTTAGTGCACCAAAATATTGTTTCCTTTAAAGGGAATTAGGTTACTACTAATATTTGGCGTTATGACACCGTATAAGCTCTTTGTTGGGTGGTCGCTCGACATGTCGTGACGTTTCCAAGACCACGACGCTTCGTGGATCCGTTCGTGGCGCACAAGATGCCACTTTGTGTGTTTCGGTACTGGACGTCACTATACCGGCGCGAGTAGTCTCTGCAATGGGTGCTGTGGCTTGAGGTCACGCTTGTGTCGTTGTCACAAGGTGCACCATGTGAAACAGAAACCACGTCCTCGATCTTGGCAGTCGACCACCCAGTCGCTAAGTTACTGCTGGGAGTGGAACTCCATTCCAAAGATTTGGCTCTCGATTATTAAGCCGAAAGCCTTAATAACCAAGAGCCTTGGATACTTCATTGAACGAGCAACCTGACTATCGGCATCTCACGGTGTCGTGTCTGAGACAAACACGAGCGGTAAAAAATGAACTCTAAAAGATTTGGCGTGGTCACCGCCACAAAATTTTTCGATCGACCCCACAGGGCTACCTCAGGAGTCGCCCTTTATTGGTTCATTAGGATGACCAATATTGACAAAAATCACTACTATTGATGATCTTTATTGCCAAACGCGAGATCTGCAACGTTATAGTAACACTCGGATGAAAACATTCTTAGTTAATTCAGTATCCTTATATAAAACAATAGTGACAAATGATTTCGTTTCAACAGCCTTCGTGCATTCTGTGAATTTGCAAGGTTATGGAAGGCAGTTGATTTGACGGCATGAAGTATTAATAATGTAGACACTTTATTTTACTTCCACTATATTCTGGCAAAATTTAACAAGATATGAGTGCATGCTTATGCCAAGAGAGGCTAAAAAATACTGCCCTCGAGAACAGCTTCTACTGTAAAATCGTCTACGTTAAGTATGCGCACAATGCTTAGATTCCACCCATGAGTTGTACTAAACTGTCCGCTGTATCCATCGCACCTTTGGGAAAAATGAACTAGAAACTATTTAATAGGAGACTTCATTTTCAAGTAGGAAATAAGCGCAAACTTAAGGGCTCATTTTCTTTGTTGGGCGCAATAATTATAAGAAATAACAGAAAACGATGCCAAGGTAAGTATAGGGGATGGTATCAGCAGTAGTCGTAGCTTAAAAGCGAAGAAAAAAAAAAGTGGACGAATAGATAACTTGCCGCCAGCAGGTAACGAACCTGTGACCTTCGAATGATGCATCCGGTGCTCCAGCAACTGAGCTACGGCGGCGGTAATCCCTACGTCCACTTTATAGGATATATCTGTGCATTTAAACGCGCGAGTGTTAGAATCAGCGCCGCCAGTAGCCTTTACAGAATCGTGGAACTCTTTTTTTAGGGACGAAGCTCCTTAAGACGCGGGCTGAGCGTCCCGTCGTAATTGTATGTAGCCACCTCTCATTAGTTCTTCAACCGGTCATAGAGGGTGGTACTTGTACATATAACGAAATGCATGTACGCTGAAGAAATGCCAAAAGGTACGACACTAGAGGACGTTACTTGTAGTATGATAAATGATAAAAATCACAGCATATCCATGGACTGAATGACGATGAATGAGTGTGGCGAAGCATTCATTAGTCCATCCGCGTTTCCGTCCGTTCATTCATTCTTGCTTCCGTCCATCCATCCGTGCGTTCATCCATGCGTCTGTCCATCTATCTGTCCGTGCGTCTGTACTCTCGTACGTCAATCTGTGCGTCCACCCGTCCGTCCCTGCGTTCCTCCATGCGTCCATCTGTTCGTCCGTCCGCGCATTCACCCGTTCATCCATCCATGCATCCGTCCGTCCTCTCGTGCATCTATCCGTGCATCTGTCCCTGCGTCCGTTCATCCATCCATCCGTACTGCATCCGCCCATGTGTCCGTCCTTGCATCCGTCTGTCCGTCCGTCCGTCTATGCTTCCGCCTATGCGTCCGTTCAGCCGTCCGTCCGCTTCGCCCCTTTCATCATTCCCCTCGTAGATATACTCTGATATTTTTTTTGCTTGTTGGCGTTTCACAGCACATTATGTTGTTACGGGCTGGACTCAGAGTAGGAAGCGTTGTTGACACGTTTTTATACGCTATTTCAAAACCCTTTAGAACCACTACGATGGGATTTACAGCAGGGAGAACTACTCAGTTAAAAATGGTTCAATACTACCATCAAATTCACAGTATCATGGCACACCTGCCCCAGAGCCAGGAAAGTATGATATTTGAAAACGCTAGCACTGTGTCGGCAAGCCCGTCGGAACGCCCATGACCTCTATGCACGAGCGAAAGAGAGAGCAGATGAAGAGCCCCATTGCAGTAATGGCAGTGCGGCAAATTTAAAGCTCTCACTATACGCGGCAGAGAGTGGGACCGGAGGAGCCCGACGGACTGTGGGGACGCTTCATCGATGGCCCCGTTTGGCGCGGCTCGATTTGCGAACTCTGGCCGGACGGCTCGGTTTCTGTGCCGGCTGCAGCGGCTGTGAGATGGCGGCACCGTGGAGGGGAAGGGGCGACCGTCGGCGGCACCCGCGTGGCCCAGAAGAGAGTAGCGGCTCCCCGTGGCCTGAATTAGATTAGTTTAAACGAACGGTTTCCGAGGAGAGCGAGGCAGAGAGCGATGGCCAGGCAGCGCGATGTCACTGCTCGTTCCGAGAGCAGCCGTGCGGAGAGGAGGCGGTGACGTGGCGTCCTCCCACCGAGCAAAGGCGGCGCCACTCACCCGCCTCTCCTGCGCGCCCTCTCCACCCCGGTTGGGCGGACCGCTCGTGTAACAATGCCGGCGACGGCGACGGGTAAAACAAACACAGGGGGAAATATAACACACGCCGAAAGGCAGAGAAGACGATGACGACGAGCGAAGGAGGGCAAGCAAGTGGAATCGCGTGGCGCAGGCGCAGAACTCGCTGCAGTACGGCGGCGTCGACAACGGGACATGGGCTCTCCCAAGCCCCCCACTCCGGGTCGATAGGGAAGAGATCCCGGGATCCGGCTGCGCGAGAGAACGGCGGCAGTGGCACCGTGGGCCCGCTTCGGCATCGGCTGCTGCTACCACGGCGAGAGGAGAAATAGGGAACTGCGCTGAATGCTCTCTTTCCTCAATCTCGCCTCTTTCACCCTCTGTTCTCCCTTTCTGCTCGCTGTTACGCCGTCTGGCAGGGACGCCTCTCTCTCTCTTCGTTTCATGGCGTCTTCTTTCTGATACTCCCTTGTGCCTCTGTTCCATCTCCCCGCGTTTCTCTTTCCGTCGCAACTGAACCCAGAGTTGTAGCCTATTAGTGCTGCAAACCGCTGTTCAACCGTACCCCTTTTTCCGCGTTCACTGGTCCCTACGAAGGAATTCTTGTTGGGTTTACTTCCCATCTAGTTTGTACGCTGAAATAGGTCGAGTTCACGGTCATCGTTCTCGCTACTTTAAATATTAGTGCTTTCACCCCCCTCCTCCCCCTAAGCT
Organism: Rhipicephalus annulatus; assembly: GCA_013436015.1. Taxonomy (NCBI): domain Eukaryota; kingdom Metazoa; phylum Arthropoda; class Arachnida; order Ixodida; family Ixodidae; genus Rhipicephalus; species Rhipicephalus annulatus. The sequence goes on from WOVY01004194.1 coordinate 52,410, forward strand.
TTGTCATCGAGCTTCCTTCTTCATTTATTCCTCCTCTCTCACAGTCACCGTACTTACGAAGGGCAGGCAGGAAGGAAGCAGAAGTGGTGATAGAGCCATTACGTAAGGGGGTGAGTACAAGAAAAGTATAACCTCCCTGAGAAAGACGCCACCTCTACGACGCAGCAATCATCACCGTCAGCAGCATCGCTTGGTCGCGGTTGCTGCGCTGGGAAAGTCTCGTCTACCGCGACTAGCAGAGCCAGTCAGGAGCAGTGTCGTTGTCCTCGGCGGGTGCACGCGCACGCGACTACGCGGTCATCAATGAACAGTATAAGTACAATGACGGAAATGCACACAGCTAAGCGTTGCTACGGCGATTGCACCATCAGCTCAGCTCCGGTTCATGTTGCCGGATGGTTTTGTGTACTTCTTGGCTGCGTATGTCAGCCAGCGATAAAGGGAATGGGCGAAGGATGCAAATCATGTGCGCATACATTCTTTTACAGCGTGCCGTCTCATTCTACGCAACAATCATTTCTATCGTCCGCCGAGAAATTGGCAGCAGTTTGTCCGCAGTTGCCCTAGTTTATGTTCTTGCACATTTATACATGATAGACATATCGACCTGAATCTTTCCCCTGTCTATAACATCCCGAGAAAGTTTTGCATGACTCTTGAGATTCACCTCAAGAGTAGAATGCGTAAGCGTAATCGGGGCCCCATTCGAATCGCCGTCTCTATTGGTAGCCTGTCTTCGCCTCTCGGTGGGCACTTCATCCAAACTTTTAAAAAGGAACGTCTCTACACGCAGCATTAGTCATTTCAAATTATCTTAGTATGTCTACTGCATGCAGAGTTGCGAAGAGCCTAATATGATACAATTCTTCCTTTTCTGAATCAGCAAACAATCGGTATACGTAAGGCAACAGGCGAACCTACACAGCGGCTCACTTTGTTGATGCTTTTGCGGCTGGTGATAATTAGATACGTCTAAACGCATCGTGGCTGGTGAGCCTTCGAACTCCTGACGTCTTGTGAAAATCACCTGTCTCGACTCTTGGCGTGATTCTAAGCTTCTGCAAGGCCACATTACATGCGTTAAATAAACTCCTCCTACATTCGAAAAAAGCATTTCGTTTTTTTTCAAAAGTGTATCTGCTTAAGCAAAGGCGTGACTCGGTGCTGGCGCAACTGCTTGCCACGCAGAAATATGGGTTTAAATTCCACTCCATCATATTTCTTTGTTTTCTTTTATCTATCTGAAATGTTCGCTCCGGGACAATTCAGATTTTTCCCTCACAACCAATAGCGCCATCACAAACACCAGAATTTCTGCAAAACGAACTCCTCAATGCTACCGCGTTAATGTACACTATATGTATACGTCGTGCAGAAGCTTTTGTCAGTTTACGGTAGCGCCAAAACCCAATCTAGCGGGTGGTGGAAGCAACAGTGGTCGCACGCTAGGCACATTCACCGGACAAATCAGATTGCTTTGCGCAAGGAGTCTCCGATATCCGAAAATGCCCAAGTGCACATGCTGCGTTTGTCGTGACAGCGTGCTAAAGTAGAAATGAGAAGAATGAACATTGTTATACTTCATCTTGGTTAGAATGGGTCGATTGTGTTTTTTGTAATGTGATTTCCATCTCTTTATTTGCCGAAGTTGGGCAAATCAACGTGAAAAATGAAAGCATCGTATACTTCCGTCGTGTTTATGCAGGGTGTTTACTGCTAAGTAAAGGAGCAAGAATGACCGGACTTGTTCTATAGATTCGCCACAAAGTGTGCAAGTTGGACGTAAGGCTAACGTCAAGCTCGGAACCTGCAACACCAACATTGCCAGGCTTCATCTTTAACCGCAACTAAGGTTCGGTGCATCACTCTCACGATACGTTCAACTTGTCGCCTTTCAAACGTTTTTCGGCACTGTCGCGATGCACTGCAATCTCAGCTGGACGAAATTAAAAATTCTTGGTACAGCGTTCGCCTAGGGCACTATAAGTGGTGAGCTTTAGCTCCCAGACATTCTTGTCTTTGAGCTGCGTCCACGGGGTATAAAAGGATCCCGATCACAAGCTTCCTCGGATTTCTCTGAGAATTTCTGAACGTTCGGTAGGCGTGGCATTCTTTTTTTTTTCTAACCCCAATCTTGGTCGCTGACTTTGAGGAGCTGAGATAGACTCGAAGCGCGGACGAAATCATTATAACGTAACATCAGACAAGCATCTACCACATGTAATTTGAAGGTTTTTTTGTTTTGTTTTTGTTCGCTAGTTCAATTTTGTTTGTTTGGTAACCTTAGCTTCTGGTATGATAAATGAAAGTGTCGTGGTGTACTCCATAGTTGGCGCAGCGTTTCTTCTAAAACAGGTGTGGTGTAAAGCAGCCGCCAACGGCAACCTGCACACCTACTACTTTGCGCAACATAAGCTATAATTTTCTACACTGTCTGGCGACGAACTGTTCAGGTTGGTGCCGCAGATACTTTCGAGCTACCATAAACTGTTGTTTTGGCGCTTTTACTGGCCATTTGTTCGTAATATTTAATGATAACCCAGCAAGCAAGTTTGAAGAGTAACCAGAATTTGGAAGCTTTTCCTAAGTATCGGAATGTGGCCACACCTGCACTTTCACCTTAAGGGCCATTCCACGCGCTTCCCGCACAGCCCCAACGCACGTGCAGGCACACCTGCCGCACCCAAGCAAAGGGTGAAAGAGCGTCGCCAATTCGCTTATTTGTACCCCGCTTGCGTGCGGCAGGGGTCGCGACACGTGCGTTGCGGCTGTGCGGGAAGCGCATGGAACGACCCCGATTCCATGCGCTTCCCGCACAGCCGCAACGCACGTGCCTAGACCCCTGCCACACGCGAGCGGGGGACAAATAAGCCAATTGGTGACGCTCTTTCATCCTACGCTTGGGTGCGGCAGGTGTGCCGGCACGTGCGTTGCGGCTAGCGCATGAAACGGACGCTCTACGTATTGCCTTATGAAAGCTTTATGAAAGTTTTATCTTTTAATTAAAAAATATATGGATATGGCAGGTGTTTATCTTGTCTTACTGATAGTGAAACATGCTCAGAATATCACGAATTGATCAACGAGCAACATTTAGAAAAGCTAGAAGCGAGCACGTATCAAAAGAAAGACACTAACTTGTGTCTATAAGATTTCACTGGAGCATTGTAAATAAATGAAATTATCTACACAATGACTAAGAGGATGTTTAAAGCCTCCATAAGGGAAAATTTAAGACCGATCATATCAAGATAGCAGAATAGCATGAGAAGAAAAATTTAGCTATTACGCGCAGTTTCAGAACGAAAGTAGAAAAGAAAAGAAAGAAATTTGAAGAGGCCTTGTACACTACAGTTTTCCGCTGTTATACTGCGGTGTTTGTGTTTTTTTATTTTTTTACAGCAAAAGCTGTTATCAGATCACAACACGGATCACGGGCGCCGCCGTAGTTGTCCGCCGCAGCCGCTTTCGCACGGAACCACTCTCGCACAATCACACAAACTAAAAAAAAAACAACCCACATAAAAACACCAAACGCATAGTGGGATTCCAAACAAGGTTGCCTGCGTGCAAGCCCAGTATTCTACAGCTGAGTAACGCTGGTGCTTGGGACTCGTTCGCAAACTTGCCTCAGGCAAGCTTGACGTAGTGCATGAGGCGTGCCTGCATATTAGTTGACCCAATAAAGTTTACCACGGGCTCCGTAAAGGCTGTTCTTCCAGCTTTCGCTGTGACTGTGCTGCGTGTTCCACGCAGGTCTGGCTTTTTTTTTTGTCCTCCGTTATAACATCAGACGGCACAATAAGCAGACAATGGCATTCCCTTCGCATACTGTGGAAAGAGAGAGAGAGAGAAAAAAAGAAAGCCGTTGTTAGTGAATTCAAGAAAGAACGGTGGTACGTACTCCGCTGTGACCAGTGGTTGCCAATGTTTAATTTTAAGTATAAACAAACGTGCACAAAACTCGGTGGTGATATAGGTCCAGGTCCCGGTGGTCCAGGTATTACCTTGACAAAGCCCGTAGCACGGACTTCGTCAGATTAGTACGTGGGCCATTCAGATCTTCCTTTCAAGCTGTATGTATGTATGTATGTATGTATGTATGTATGTATGTATGTATGTATGTATGTATGTATGTATGTATGTATGTATGTATGTATGTATGTATGTATGTATGTATGTATGTATGTATTTGAATATACTGCAGCCCTAATGCGGGGCTATAGCAGGAGTGGATGAGTTATACAAAACTACTACAAACAGAGCAACAACAATAAAACGACAATAAACAACAATAAAACTGAAATACAATACAGCAATACATACGAAAACCTCAGTATGGTATTGCAAACACGATCTTTACCTATTTTATAAATGGGCAATAGCGGCATCAATGAAATTTTGTAAAGATAGTAAACGAATACTGCCCGATAGGGAATTCCAGAGGTCTGTAGTACGTGGAAAAAAAAAAACTAAATTTGAGTGTGTTAGTACGAGCAAATAAAGGCTTTATGTTCAAAATGTGGGAGCTGCGGGTGCAAGATTCTTCCATAAATGCGATGTAGTTACCACCAAAACTGCCTGAAGAGGAGTTGATGACTATATATAATAGTTATAGAGATTCGATGCAATAACGAGAATGTAATGGTACATTGTTCAGTGATTGTAGAGCCTGTGTTGGTGAGAAGTTGTGGCTGTAGTTATGGCATATGAAGCGTGTGGCCTTACATTGAACGCTATCGAGGATATTTAGGTCACCTTGTTTGTGAGAGTACCAAACGACAGATGCGTATTCAAGAATAGGGCGAATCAACGTTCTATACAGAAGTAATTTGGTATCACGGGGTGATTTAGCCAAAGTACGGCGCAAATAACCTATCTTTTTTAGAGCTTTCGTGCTGATATATTATTCAATGTGGTTGGTCCAGGAAAGATTTTTTGTCAGAATCACACCCAAATAATTATATTGTGAGACTCTTTTAAGTTGTATACCATCCAAGTAATAATCAAACGAAAACGGATTCTGTGCATTGGTAAATGACATGACAACTGTTTTAATGCAATTGACGTTCATCTGCCATGTTTTACACCAAGAGCTGAAAGAAATGAGCGATTGTGAAAGACGGTGATGATCTTCCGCAGAATTAATGGGTTCGTATAATACGCAATCATCAGCATAAAGTCTTATTTTAGATGATGTGCAATGAGGTAAATCATTAATATATATGAGAAATAAATGTATGTATGTATGTATGTATGTATGTATGTATGTATGTATGTATGTATGTATGTATGTATGTATGTATGTATGTATGTATGTATGTATGTATGTATGTATGTATGTATGTATGTATGTATGTATAATGATGATGATGATGATGATGATGATGATGATGATGATGATGAGTGGTTTTCAATGGCGCAAGGGCCAATCGATGGCCTAAGAGCGCCATTTCGATAGACTAGAGATATGAACAATGAATGTTATGATGCATGGCTGTAAAAGGGCCTTAAAATGCCTCGTGCTAACGCGGGTAAAAACATAGAAGCATCAAAATCATGACATGGACGTGAACTATGTGCAAGAATACTAAATGACGTGACGTCGTGATAGTGGGACAGTGACGCAGTTGCAGCCACCGCGGCAGTGACCTCTCTTCTGAGATCGTGCTACGAAGCGCCTGAGTATATGACATTAAAAGTATGTACATCTGTTAAAAACGCCAGCAGTGATTTATGAGGAAAAACGGGTTCTCTACCGATGAACATTGATGGGTGCAAGGGTATCTGTTGTCGGAAAGGATATAAAAAGAATCTAAATCACTGCATTAGACAAGGATGTGGAGAACCGTGAGCGGTTCTCCACATCTCTCACACAATGGTACATCGCCACCAGACAGAAGGTATGAATGTGTCGAGTGTGTATGTCCTATCTGTAGTCTTGTAAGTGTGACCTGTGTGGCTTGACCTGTATACTGTGGGCCAATTTCCAAGTCTCGGTTTGACAACATGCAGTTTGTTTTCTGTTTGCAGATCCCATAGGCGCTGCCAGCACGCCCTGAGCTCCCGTCTTAGAAATGGTTTCAGATCAAGCGCAGGGACAGCTACAGATGTATTGGCGCCAGTGTTGTCTTGGGAAGATGCGGCCAGCTGATTCGCCAACACGTTTCCAGCGATTTCGCGGTGCCCCGGCACCCAGCAGATTACAACATGCCGTTTAAGAGCGTATATCGTGCATAACAGAGAGTACAAGGACACAAGGATAGGATTTTTATGTTTTCGCAGAGTTTTCAGAGCCACCACTACGTTCAGGGAATCTGTGTATCTAACCGCACGTTGTAGTTGCAGTTTCTTAATATGCTTGACAGCCACAAATACCGCGTGAGCCTCTGCTGTGAAGATGCTTGTTTCGGAGTGCAAAATACCGGAGTTGGAGAAAGATAAGCCAACAGCTGCACAGGACACACCAGTGTGAGACTTCGAAGCATCTGTGAAAAATTCTGGGCAGGTGTACTTGTGTTGGAGTTCGAGGAAGTGCGTGCGGATATGTACAGTAGGTGCGTGTTTAGTGACTTCCATGAAAGATAGATCGCAGTCTATGACTTGGCACTTCCATGGTGGCAGATATACTGCTGGAGCCATCAAACATTGTTCTAAAAGTGGCACAGCTGTTTCCTCAGCGAGCCTCCTCACACAAAGTGTATGTATGTATGTATGTATGTATGTATGTATGTATGTATGTATGTATGTATGTATGTATGTATGTATGTATGTATGTATGTATGTATGTATGTATGTATGTATGTATGTAATTGATTGATTTGTGGGGTTTAACGTCCCAAAACCACCATATGATTATGAGAGACGCCGTAGTGGAGGGCTCCGGAAATTTAGACCACCTGGGGTTCTTTAACGTGCGCCCAAATCTGAGCACACGGGCCTACAACATTTCCGCCTCCATCGGAAATGCAGCCGCCGCAGCCGGGAATCGAACCCGCGACCTTCGGGTCAGCAGCCGAGTACCTTAGCCACTAGACCACCGCGGCGGGGCTATGTATGTATGTATGTATGTATGTATGTATGTATGTATGTATGTATGTATGTATGTATGTATGTATGTATGTATGTATGTATGTATGTATGTATGTATGTATGTATGTATGTATGTATGTATGTATGTATGTATGTATGTATGTATGTATGTATGTATGTATGTATGTATGTATGTATGTATGTGTGTATGTATGTATGTATGTATGTATGTATGTATGTATGTATGTATGTATGTAAGCGCAGGCGTGCGCGTGGGTTTGAGTTCGCGTGAAAATAGAGAAATACGGAAACAAGAAAGATGGTAGGAAGACGAAGATGTAGTGAAGAAAATTCGGTTGGGAGCATCGGCTCGTATAGGAAGAAATACGATTATGCACGCTGGGGAGACCTCCGTACGACATCTTTTTCAGACGCGCAGGTCAATAGGGAAGCGGTTGAAAAGCGATCGATTGAGAGGAACTAACAAATGGAAGCAATGAATTCGATTTGAGATGAATAAAAAAGAAGCAACGTAATTGATGAAGAATGAGCGTACCTGATGGAGAGAGAAAGAAAAAAAAAGGACTGTTTCAGTATTCTTTTTTCACTTGATTCATCTCGTACGATCGCAGTTTGATGTTGGTGGTCTCGGGTGTCGAGCTTATATTCTTCCTGCTACCCTTTTGATGAGGAAATCACGACGGACGAATAGATCTGCCCTGCGAGGTGATAAGGTACCGGAATACGACACGTCGCACCAACAGGCGGAGAAAGTAAGGGGCAAAAAGTATTACGTTACTCTTGAATCAATCATACGTTCTCGCAGCCACCGTCTTTTTTTTTGTTTTATTTGTCCTTTCGTTGCTCTGACTGCAGCCCTTTTTCCACGACGAGTTTTGACGCCGCGGCATAAGACCTGGCAATATCATTCCCACATGTCTTCTTTTTCTTTATACAATATAGTTTATTGTTTACTGGAGGACGCTCTGAGGGGAGACAGTGGTAACCTGGAAACCCGCCTGTATTGTAAAGGACATATAAGCAAGTCTCCTCATTTTTCTTTATTTTCGCAATCGCATTTATCCTTCATATCTTTTTATACTGCTACTCCATATGATTTTTAAATACCATCCAATTTCCAGTCTTGCTTCCTTGTTGCTCCCCTGGCAAAAGGATGGCTGGCACTTTTGTTTCTCCGCTCTTAATCATATCCAAGTTTTGAGACGTGAAACCTCACATATGACCATTATATTTACGTTCAGCTATTCAATTCATTATTTGTATGCTGGCGTTTGAAGTTGCTAATAGTTCACCACCACATGTAAGCAGGGAGGAAATGCAAACACGTGCGAAAGATTGAAAACGTGAAGTAGAAGTAGGTCGCTGTACATAATGCGATGCTTCACAAAAAGTGAAGTCACAATGGTTCCAAAAAGTAGGTTTCATAGGCCATGACACTTGGGAAAGCTGAAGGCAATAAAGGGTGCCAGCATACCACAACGCAGCTGTACTTAACTACCACCAGAGACAGTGAAGCCTGCACGTTATTTGGTATATGTCGCCGCAGGCGGCAAAAGCGAGAACTATCGCCACCGTTAGTCGTGGCCGGAAACTGAAGTGTGCAGCGCAGAAACGAATGCCGTCTTCAAAAAATTACACCGTTGTGTACCGAAGGCGCTCAGTCGCTACGATGATTTGACAAAACAGCGCAACATGAGTGCAATAAGAAGACGTAAGAAGACGAAAAGAAAAAAAAGACAGAACAAATATAGAGGGCAACCGATTTTCAAGTTACGCGCATTACTTCCAAAGCTTCCGTAATACTGATGATCCTCGACTGAAAATTAACAAACGCCCTTCACTAAGAAACGCTTCTACTGTTGAAAGTCAAGGTATGCTCTCGGTGGCTGACAGGCAATATTTCCCAGACTGAGTATGACAAATATCGGGCCCGACGGCGCAAACGACGTGACGCGGCAACAGCTTCCAAGGACCTTCAGCACCACTGTACGCAACTGTTGCGGAAGTGCGTACCAGTAATACTCCGCGGGTGTCGGCAAGTGTCCGTGTAAGCCGCCGTCCCACTTGCCGTTGCCTCTATAGTTCGGCGCACTCCCCTCCTACATCGGAAAGGCAGTCGCTCCCTTCTCTCAACCTCACAGAGAGCTCGCCTCCCTCAGCCAATGCAGCGACTACAGTGGGAAGAAGTTACCTCGACAGCGGTGAAAGAAAGAAAAGCACGGTGAAAAAAAAAAACAATTTGGGGGCTGGATCGAGAGTAGCAAACGGGTGCTGGCTGCGTCAGCAGTGGTGTTCCGTGGGGGAGTCCACGCCCGCTCTCCTTCACGGCGAATCGATGACAGCGCCGATTGAACCGATAGATCCTCGTCCATCAAAGCCTCGCCGCGTGGGGAAACACGCGTTGGTGCGGCAGGGCGACGACGTTGCGCCGTTCGAAGAACGCAGCAGTGGGGGTTCCCAAGTCCTCCCTCTCTGGCACGTCTTTCTCCAGCATCTCTCTCTCTCTCCTTCTCTCGCACTTCTGACATACCCTGGAGCGGTCCATGGCCCGCCGTCACTCCGTAACCCCCCGTCAACTCTTCCGAGACATATTGGAAATTGCCTCGTGGCTCCCGCGTCTATAGGAGAAAGGAGAAGAAAATTGAGGAGGCCCTTTCGGTCATATTCGCCCGTTGGCAACTGCGGAGTGCTTAGCTTACGCGGGAAAATATCTGCCTTCTTCTTCTTCTTCTTCTTCTTCTTCTTCTTCTTCTTCTTCTCTTCTTCTTCGTCTTCTCTTCTTTCTTCTTCTTCTTCTTCTGCTTCTTCTTCTT
>WOVY01004195.1:0-82789 GCA_013436015.1 Rhipicephalus annulatus
ATATATATATATATATATATATACTCTTGCTCACAATGTGCGCACAATCTTGCCGTAAAGTTCTAAAATAATCGGGGGAAGGTTACCAGACATTCAGGCGGGGTCTGCGCAAGGCAGGTGCTACATCTGTAACGGGCCGGTTAAAGAAAAAAACGGAAAAAAAAGCGTGTGCGGCAACTTGTTTCGCTTAACTATAAAAGCCTGCGCCTCCATATTTATTTTCGGATATGTATTCACGATGACTCAGTAAAGGCTCCTGGAACTCGACGCAATTTCTGACAGAGTGCTCCGTTTTAATGATAATAGAAGAAGATATATGTGCAGGTCATGAAAGGAACAACGTAAAAGCAAAAGGTCACAGAGAACAAATTGAGCAACGACTCAGCTCGGAAGGAATTGAACGTTCTGCAGCGCAATTGCGCAGCATGGCTGCGTCAGCGTAGGCGGCGCTGAGTCATGCCCTAATAGACAATAGTCAATTGTGCTGTAGTCTGAGAAGCACATGCACTCCATGGCCCTGCATCGACGGCTCTATGGAAAAATCGCGTTGTTGACATAGCTCGAGTGCGAAATGCGTCGGCGGTTACACGGGTTCTCTGTAAAACCTGTTTGGCGAAAATGCGCCGCTGAATGTAGAAGTGTTTTTTTTTTTCCTTTATGAGACGTCAAAGTGAAAGAGCGAGTAGCCTTACATTGATAAACTATCCTCCGAGAACTGTATTATCGATAATTTTAATATCATAATCAATTAAATGGGTTCTTTGTAAAACCTGTTTTGCGAAAATGCGTCGCTGAATACAGAAGTGTTTTTTTTCTTTATGAGACGTCAAAGTGAAACAGCGAGTAGCCTCACATTGATAAACTATCCTCCGAGAACTGTAATGTCGATAATTTTAATATCATAATCAATTAAATGGGTTCTTTGTAAAACCTGTTTTGCGAAAATGCGCCGCTGAATACAGAAGTGTTTTTTTTTTTTTCCTTTATGAGACGTCAACGTGAAAGAGCGAGTAGCCTTACATTGATAAACTATCCTCCGAGAACTGTAATGCCGGTAATTTCAATATGATAATCATTTGAAACCAAATGTGAAAATCGTCATATTCAAGTATTCAATTATATAATAATTGCTTCACTAAATGTGCTAAAATTTCCCAAGTTTATTTGTCAATTAATGCATAAGGATTAACCTGCATAACACAGACTATTATCCAAAATTGTTTCGACCACACCAAGGTCTCTCCTTACATACATTTAATTTTAAAAAAAAAGGTCCAGCGAGCTCTCTTTCGTTAGTTCAACGGACCTAATTTCTAGTGAGACACGGCTACGAGCCCCGGCCAGCGCTCCACGCTCACTCAGCATCAAACGCGCCTATACGGCCCTTCACGCCTCTCCCAACTCGGATCTTCTTCTCCCGGTCTTCTCGGCTGCCTTCCTGAATGGTTGTGTTCCGATTCTTCGGGGGTGCGCTGGTGAGGCGGATCGAATGCGACCTTTTTATTTTTTTCTTCTCTTTCTTTCTATTTTTGCTTTTTCCCTACCTATCCACTTTTACTCCCACTACCCTATCCCTTGTGCCGACCTATTGAGGTGCCATCCAAGTGATAGACAGTTACGGGCGGCACTTTTCTCTTCTTTTCCTAACCATAATCACTTGGAGAATGTAATGGCCCCCTTAGGTCTATGGCACTCGCAGAGGACAATGTACTCCCTTTATACAAAATATGAATTCCGTAAAGCGCCTTCGAAATTCATGACGACACGGTGTTTGGTCCGAGAATTCGAAGGTGATGTCCCTCCCCGCATTTTTTCGTGTGTGTCTTCTCGGTGTAAGAGTGGCGTTTTTTCAATATTGCGAAATTAGAACTTGCTCGCACGCAAAATATCATTTTTCTCCATACGAAATATTGAAGCCAAAGATACTGTGCGATTTGTGTCGTTACACACGCACTGTCTATACAAAATATCAAAGGTTAATATAACCTATAACATGCGATCGATTTTAAATACGTCGCTAAGCTATAGAGTATCGTTGATCTCCACGCTGTCAGGTGGCGCTACCAATTCAACCAATCACGTTTACTGTTCCTGCGACTACGAAATCCACAAATGCCCAGAGGTGAATCTATTTAATCTACACGTATCCTTATGGGAATGTTGCATGGGATATAGCACACGCAGCAAGAGTAGTAGACGTCTTATGCTTAAAGCAAAATCACAGAATAATTGGGGTCGTCTCTCACGAACAATACTAGTGTGATGATATTCAGTGGGCACAAAAGTCTTTTACTACGCTTGTAAAACATGTTCATAAAGAGGGTTCTCTGAAACTCGCGACTTGCACTAACCGACCTTACGCAAGTCTTAGCCACTTCTGTTACTATGCGCAGCTGGCCTAGTTACACACCATTGGCTAACATTCCGATACGTTACTCTCGTTTCACTTGTCATGCTGACTACATAAGATTTGTCGTTTGGATGCAGTGGCCCGTCCTTTGACGACGACGTATCCAGACGCGCCCCTTCTTTGACCTTGCTCGGCTAGACATCTCTCCTAAAAAGGGCACGGCGAGTCTTTAAAAACATGTAGAAGGAACTAGAAACGTTGCGAACGTACGTCAAAACACGCCAACGTCAAGGTCTAGAAGCGCGCGAGCAAACGCAATCGCGGAGCTTTTTCTGTCTCTTTTTTTTTTTCGTTTTTCTCTCCGCCTCGCGAAGTTGGTCGTTCCGTCTCTGTTTGCACGTTCCTCTGGCGAGAAAATATGTTCCGAGGAAAGAAAAAACCGTTTGTGTAACGACTGTGTTTGGGGCTTCGTGGACCCCGTCCACTGGCTGTTGCTGTGGACGCTTCGGGAAAAGCACCGCCCCCCTCGGCGCCACTTCCAGGGATATTCGGGAAAATTTTGTATACCAGAACGAGGGCCTTTCGTGTCGTTTAGATGCGCTACAACGGTGCTCTAAATGACTGCACATGTACTCCAAAAAAAAAAGATAAAATACACGCCAATGTTTTTGTACAGTCGTGAGAGAAAAAAAAAACAACGGCCGCTTACCTGCGTGCTTCGCTGCAAATGTCGTCCAAAGTCGATATTCTTCTGCCTGCTTTTTGTTTTTCTGAGGGGTAATTCTAGACGCCTAAAGCACCACAGGAAGAAATAATCACAGAGAAAGAGCGTCAACTAGCAACTGATTGATTTGCAGGAAAAACGCAGGAAATATATAGCTGCACACGCATGTGCAGAGCACACTACTTCATCTAGTCGCATGACCACAGACACAAACTGAGGACGTTCAACCGGCATATCTAATCAAGCAACGTAGCGCAAAAATCAAACACAGACTTGCGCAAGACGACTGACGTGTCACTTATACACAAGTCACCTTTTTTTCTTTATCCAGAACGCTCCCATTATTTCACGGGCCAGAGCATCTGGGCTTTTGGCGAGGACAGAAACGCTTGAAAACCTCGCCTCCTAAGAACAGGAACGGCAATGCTTCGTTGCTTTGTTTTTCTTTCCTACATAGGCAGAAGAAAAAAAATTCAGCTTACGCCCCCGACAGGGGCCTAAACTGCAGCCTTCGGATTACGCGCTCGGTGTTCTCACCAATTGAGCTATAGGGCGGTGGTCATCCCAGGCTCGTCTACTTTACGGGGTAAACATGTACACGCAAACCAGGAAACCTCGCCGCCGCAGCTCAAGCATGGGGCGCCTAATCCGAAGGTTGCAGGTTCGCCGGCAAATTGTCTTTTCGTCCACTTCACTTTCTTCGCATCTATATAAATTTTACCACAATATATTAACGCTCCTATAGCTTCCTTGGTCTTATTACCTGTTGCTTTTCATTGAAGTTGTTTCACTAATTAACGGTTGTTGTAACTTTGTTGTAAGTCAGCACTGTTGCTTTTTCCCCCTTTTTCTAGTGATCCGCTTTGGCGCTGTTTCAATTTGAGAGACATATTCGGCCATACTATTAATCGTAAGCCATGTAAGAGTCTTACAAATGCAAATAAAAAAAGCACACTCCTCTCTCTTAACACCAAAACGCTGCCGTTCCTGACAGTGTTGAAACTCTTCGATCGTGCCTGTACAGGAAAGTGTGCGCACTGTGAACAGACCTTTTTGTACATTTTCCGCATGGTGCGAGCACACCAAACAACCCCGAACCTCGCTTCGAAACCAAACGCCACCCAGGAGCACTGCCTCCCAATCCTCCCGGTCGGCTGTTCCAACCTGACGAGCCAGAAGGCCTTCCCTGGTTGACAGAGCGGGGTGGTCGCCAATAGGCTCACGCAATCGGGAGCCCACTTAGTGATCGCGAGGGGCGGCCACCTCCGGTCCACATCAATCTGCCTCCCAATTACGCATGAAATAAAGTCTAGTTTTTTTTCAAGCAGGCAAGCAAGGAGCTTATTCAACCCGCCCCACGAGCTCGCTTTCCACGGAAATGCCACTCTGCTGGAGCACGGCAAATGTAACAGCGTTACAGGAATATGCATGCACTCGTGGTGTTTACCTCGCTGAAAACGGAAACAAACCGAGGAAGTCAGGGCCGGAAGTAGCCGTCGTTTCCGTCTCGCTCGTTCAACTGAAACGCGGAAGTGCTCTTTGGTGTTTTCTTTTTTTTTTTTTACGCAGGCTGACGACTGCAGCGTGGATGGCGAGGTAACCGACAGTGCCTCGGTGACCAGCGAAACGGTCGAGACGGAGGCCCGCCCACCGAAAACGGTGAGTGGCAAGCACTTTTTTTCTAACCTCGCTAGTTGTAATTTAGTTTGCTAATTATAATCCTTATTCCATTATACGCATGCAGTACATTATTTCGTTTGACATGTGAAGGACTCCGGTTTGGCTAACACATTGCTCGGCCTACTATTTCAACCGCTTAACTGCTGAAGTGTTGGAGCTAGAGAGAGAGAAGGAACGTAAATGTCAGGGAGGTTAACCAGACTATACGTCCAGTAGAGAGAGGGGGATAAGGGAGTGAAAGAAAAAAGATGGGGAAATGCACACTGCACACCACACACATGTGGCAGGGTTTCACAGGCGGCCGCTCAGTGATGTTGCCCTCGAGAGTTGTAGAAGGGCACGCGTGGCTTCCTGGGTTGATGTGCTGTGAGACCATGCACCCAATATCTTTTCTAAAGGAAAGGGACGACCATTTACCCCCGTATTCTAGAACGTCCCTTCACTCAACGCTTCACCTTCACTTAAGAAAGCCGATAGAAGCACCCTCTCTTGTCCCCGCAAGTCACTGCATATCAGCGATAACGTGGTGCGATTCTCGAACAGCGGAGCGTCATTTTCAGCCGAGCAGCGGCGCAGTGCTCAACTTTGTCAAGTGAAGGGCGAAAGTGGAGTCGAGGAGCGTTTGTGAATACGGGGGTTAGTCTCCTCAAGGCACACTGGAGAGTCCGAGAGTCCGGCGATCTTGTTCAAAGTCGGGACAGTGGCATGGAACGCAGTCAAGAGTTTCTACTCAGTTGCGGTAATGACAGTTAGGTGAGTCACCCATACCAATGCGCTAACTGAATGAGTTCTTAAAGACCACACCAACCCGCAACCGAAACAGCATTGTCGCGTTACGTCTCGAAGTCTTTGATGGCAGGTGTAGTTGGAATGCATGATATGCTATACAGGGCATCGTTTCGATTGCCATTAATGGTGGCTGCATTTTCGCGGCGGTGAAATGGAGGGACAGCCACGCACTTTGATAACCGTGTCGGAAAGAAAGAGGTTAAACGAAGACAGTCGAAAAAGGGAGGCACCATCTCTTGGCCCCTTGTTGAGCATCGTTCCCGCTAGGCTTACGAAAAGTAGCGCCATTTTTCTCTTCTTCGCGCGAACCATGCATCACGCCGACTCGTGAAGCGGACGCTATTCCGATAAGTATAACTTCCAAACCACGTGTAATCACGCTAATTATAAATCAAAAACCATTTCTCTACACAGCGCTTCCTCGTTGTTGTCTCGTGTTTTTTTTTTTTGTACCTTAAGCGCTGTGTATAAAATGTATCTATATCAGCGAGCTCTCTTCAACAGTCCCTTGAGTCACAGTCAAAGTTGGAGTTCTTAAGTAAACGAGACTATCGTTCTGCCACCACCGAAATGCGGCCACCACGGGCCGGGATTCGATCTCGCGACCTGCGCCGCGGTCAGCAGCCGAGCCCCTATAGACCAAGATATGTCTTTTCTTCTGAATACATAACTTCATTTGGTTGTCAACGCCCTTTCTGTACACCTTTCAGATACACCAATTGTTTTTTTTTTAGAATGCAGCGCGCACATTTGCGACAGTGAAGAGCACAGAATAAACACACGCGGAATTCTATAAGTCTTTGTTGTTAGAGCTCTTATGTAGTACCGTTTCTTTTTTTGTATGCGTAGTCCTTGCGGCACAAATTATTTCTCATGTACAACCAACACAACCGAACCGCCACACCTAGAATAAATAGCAGACTGCAGAAATAGCGTATTTTTCCCACCCTAAACGTCCCTCCTCCCCCCGCGTCCAACCCCTTACGCCCACAAGCTTCAACCTTATTATAGCACTGTAGCCCCACTCTCCTCAGCACGCAGCCATTAAGACTTCAAACCACCTGATTGGTCGATAAATAACATACCACTGCTAATTCTCCCCAAAATATCCTAGAAAAGACCAACAAGTCTGCGTGTGTCCCGCTTTTAACACCCCCCCCCCTTTTCCCCTCCCTCTGAGACAGCATGATGGAAGGCGTGCATAGTCATGCAACCGCGAGCCCCCCCCCCCCCCCCCCAAAAAAAAAAAATAGTTCGGTAAACGTATGCCCCCTGATACGCTGCCAAGCTGCAAATACGCAATTGGCTGTTCATCCGACCTTGACTGCTGCCTGTAACATCCTGCTAGCGCAAGCTCTATAGCGGCACTCCGAACGACCTTTTTTGACTGCGACAGATCCCAGGCTCCCTAACCCCTTCTATGGGACGTCCCGTCTGCGATGAATTCCGAGGTAAATTTAAAAAAAAAAGTACTAATTGTATCAGTCCACTATAAAACGTAGACTTTTGCAATAATAATACATGACACAAATCTGCATTGGACAGACTTTTCAATGAGAGCTGAAAAGGACCTAAAGAAATAGCACCGCATCTATAATTCTGGCACGCGCGTGCAAGTTAACCAGAGTGATTATGCACGCATTTTGACTTAGTATATAGCTGCCAATAATTTGTAATTTGCGCGCACATATAGCGCAGTGTAATTTGTACTGAACCACCTGCACGCTTCTACACTTGTGTTTCTGCTACAAGTCGCGCTCATTAATTAGGTTTACTATATGGCTTGCGCCTTAGGGAGTATATGCCCCGGAAAGCGCATATCCTCCCACTTCTAGCCTGTCATCGACATGTCTAACTAGATGGATTTCACTCAAGCTTTCGTTGAAGCGAGCCTGTTAAATATACATGCACGCACATTTTGTTACAGACAATTTGTGTTTTTACAAAGAACACAGACAAACGAAAAAAAAAAGAAAGACTGACACACCACCTGGCGTTTTTGATGAGCACTGAGATCGTACAGCTACACAGGCCTTTATAGCGTTTCACCTCCATCAAAACGCGATGGCCGCGGTCGAATCCGCGTCTTTCGTGTCGTCATACCAATGGGCCGACACGAAACTTTAGAGCGTAGAGAACACTTCCTGTAAGAATTTTCCTAGAGAAGCGTAGGTTTTATATGCCTTGGGAATCTCACCGTCTAATCTGTAACAAAAAAAAAAAACGGAAATTATTGACCATGTTTTCCTGCACTGCTGGGAAGGAGTTTACTTTTGGGACGTATTACAAAGGACAATTAAAAAGAGTTCCCGTTAGACCCTCATGGGATCAGGTATTCGGCAATAGAGAATGAGGATGGATTACCTTTCGATTTTATCATGATGGCTGCCTTGCACAGTATATGGCGCTCTAAAATGGCTGTATTTCACTGTGACCCTGACAGGAGATCAGCAAGAGAGTATTTTAAAGAAAGTATCTCAAGATTTCTCGAGGTAGTCCGAACAGACGAATGCGTACGTTTATGGGTAGAAAGGGTAGAAGCCCTACTGACCATGAAGGAATTCGAGGACGTAATGTGTTATCGTAATGCTTGACGGCCTTAGTTACTTTAAAAAATTTTCGTATCGGTCGTTGTGTATTGTAATATATTTATCTTAGCAACCCGTTTGTAAAGTTTAACCGGAAATAAAGAAAAAAAAAAGAAAACCTCCGATCACGGAGTACGTTTCTCAAGGACAAACCTCAGAGACCGACTACGGAACACATTTTGCGAACAAAGTTTCGTTTTCGTGACGAAACCCGCGTATAGAACGATTCCGAATTATTTGCGCATTCGGAGAAGCCAACAAATACGCGCAGAACCACTGCAACCAAACATGTGAATGAACGACAGACACGGTGCTCTACTTTTTTTTTTTTTCAGCATCGATTGTTCGACTGGGTCACGCATGATAAGACCAATCTGCAACACAAAGTTGGAGCGTGATGCGAAGATACGGCTCAATGCATTTCCTTGCGTCGTTAGTCGTTTAGCTTCTGTATACTCGAGGGCTGACGCGCAGCCCAAGTTGAGCCTAATGGCGTCCGTGTGTGTATATATTTAAACGTGACTCAGAGGCGAGCCATGTCATCGATCACTTATACAATGTTGCCGTCGTGATTGTTGTTCTATGTGCCAACAGAGCACGCACTCCATTCCTTTGGCGCTCTTTCACCTCCAGCTGCTCCCTGCTAAGCGTCGAGATCTGACGCGTATAAAGCCCCATTTTAATGGCGCGAACCATACGCGACATCAATTTGCGCTATCATTTTTATAACTGTACCTTTTTTTTTCTGCGGATTATTCGTTTAAGGGCTCCTAAACCATTCCAAATTCAATTAAGATAGTCCGCCTCGACTGAACAGTGGGTGCTCGACTGGTAAAGAGAAGGTAGCGGGTTCGATACCGGTCCCTGCGTTCGCGTTTCGATGGAGGCGCGAAATAGTAAAAAACAGTGTACTGTGCAATGTCAGTACACGTTAAAGAACACCAAATAATCAAAATTTCCGGAGCCCTCCACTACGGCGTGTCTCGTAGTCATATCGCGGTTTTGGGACGCAAAATCCCAGGTATTATCGTTATTACTATTGTGAATTCAAATACAACACAGCGCGTCCTTTCTCGCCGTCAATGCCGTTGTCTGTACTTGTCGGTGGGCTATAGTTGGCTTGGAAGCATTCTAACGGAAGAACAGCACGGAGACAGGCACGGGATATGCATGCACGCACACGAGCGATGACTCAGCCGATATTTGTCACGCCGCAGAGCATCATTACAAATATCCCACTCACGAAAATGAAAAGCTGTTCGATTTCCGCTTCACAAAAAAGCTCGGACGCCAGAAGAAGCACACCAGCCGTTATGTGAGATGCGCCACGAGTGGTGTTGTACACGAAATATCACTGTCTTGTGGGAGTACGTTCGTGGGCCGAACCAGCCGTTGTCTCAACGACCTAGCTCAGGAGCACGAGCTATCTTTAAACAGTAAAGGAAATGTGCACATACCTGCGCATTGTCTATAGCCTGCAGGTGTGAGCCTCAGCTTTGTGAGATTATAGATAATAGGCACGAGCAACTACACATCACCGCGAGAGTTATCGGGGGCGTTTCACATTAAAAAAATCACAGCATAACCACGGAGTGAATGACGATGAGTGAGGCGAAGCGTCCGTCAGTGAGTCCGCGTCCATCCGTCCGTGCATCTATTCATTCGTTCGTCCGTCTGCAAGTCTGTCTGACCGTCCGTCCATGCGTCCATCTAGTGAACACTCCAAGTACCGCCATCTCGCATATCGCATCCCCTGTGGCACGTATCCGCTCTAGAGCGGGTATTTGCCACCGGTGGCTACGTAACATACATACACACAAGGATGGACAGACCCACGCCTTAAGGAGCTTCGCCCCTAAAAAAAAGAGGCACGTGTTGCATCAGTGACACGTCTGTTGCACTTTTTTTCCAAAATTAGATGCAGCTCTTTGATATGCGAGCGTGACCACTGTTTGCCGATACTGATGTTCGAATGCACAGATGGGTACAATCTGGTGGCTTGTCCTTCACAAGAAAGAGTTAAAAGTTTAGCCAACGCCTCCATTATTTCTTTCAACGTCAGTGCAAACACGCGCTTCTCAAGGGGAGCCGTCGGTTTGCCTTATATAGTTCAGAGAGTGGTCATGATGCGACGCTACAAGATGGGCAGCACAAACGTAAATGTATATGGTATACCTAAAGGTAACAGGATACAGTTACTCTAGGCAGCGCTGCTTGCGTCACACGTGCGTCCGAAAGATTTCCCTCGGAGATGCGATAGACGTGTTTGCTAATACCATACGTCTGTCAGGTTTGTTACTTCATGCTCCTTCTTTGATGATTCGAACCGATGCTGGCGCCCCATAACAGCGCTCCTAAAGTCAGCGCGTGCAGTATATAGCATCGCAGTGATGCCCTTCCATTGGTTGCCCGCATAGCGCCACGAACAGCGATACCCTAAACCTATCTCTAAACACT
Organism: Rhipicephalus annulatus; assembly: GCA_013436015.1. Lineage (NCBI taxonomy): Eukaryota > Metazoa > Arthropoda > Arachnida > Ixodida > Ixodidae > Rhipicephalus > Rhipicephalus annulatus. The sequence goes on from WOVY01004195.1 coordinate 10,589, forward strand.
GCATCGTTTACAGAGCCAGCGTGACCGCCAACATTACGACCACGAGGAATCCAAGACGCCGCCCCACGGATCTGTACAGAACTGAACAAAAAATTACTTGATATTGTTTTCGGGTTCTCTTTCCCACAACCACAAAGCACACGCGAAGGCTAGACGAAGGGCGAGAGCAGGAAAGGGCTAGAGGAGAGTGGGGTGAACGGCTGTAAGGGGTGCATCCATGGCTGGCATTGTAAATATAAAGAAGGCGCTGGTGTAGCGCCTGATCTTTCTGCTCCCCCCTCTTTCGCTCGATTTTGCATGTCCCAAGTTCGCGCTATTATGTGACCCCTTTGATGTTAATGAGCTCGCCCAAAAACAAGTCTTACTTAATCGCATCATGTCGCAACGTATCTGGCGCTGAAGGTACCGTATTTACTCGAACGTAACGAGTTTCTCTTCCACATTTTCCATGCCTAAAGTCGATCCTCGCGTTACAATTACCGAAATTTCATTTATTTTTTTCCCTAGGTGCAATGATAAATCACCCTTCGCCTTACAATCGTGGTCGCGTATAATCGAGTAAATACGTTAATGCTGGCTCTGAAGTAAATCTTCTAGTTTAAACTACTCCAATTGCATGAACTTGAGACGCTGTATTACATTGTACAGTCAACCACAATAAAATACTCAGTGCGTGCCGAAATAGCGTTACTGTGTACACTACCGCTAGGTAGCAGAGTTGCGCCAAGGTACGCCATCTTGGGCTTCGTCGCTAGTCGGGACAGTTGCTCTCCGCCGGCGTGTTTTTTTTTTTTTTTGCTTTCTTTCTAGTTCTTCACAATGCTATAGTAAAAGTTAATCACTCGGCTCATATTCACGTGCTTTGATTTAACGCTGATGCTCCTAAAATGTAGTTATTCCATCACATAGCGCGTGTATCAAGCGGCGTTATATAAATCTTACAGTATTTCTGATATTCGCACGTCTATTTACGATCGAACCTATAATCAACATGGCATCTCGCGTTCGTGTTTGCGCTAACTGTGCACAAAAAAAAAATGATCGTCAAGAATCATAAACGGAATCAAACTCGACCGAAAGTGGCCCTACGACGTCATATAGCAACACCTCTTTGTCCAATGAAAACAGCTGCTGCAAAAGACGCGATTGCCAAATAATCGCACGGCAACATATAGTGCATCTGCTGCTTTGCGACTGATTTACAGTATTTACAGCATATGCACTGCAATTTCAGCATACGCAAATTCCGCCGCGCGCTCGCATGGTTCGTAATATTCTTCGGACAACTGCAAGTGTCCCGCGTTTTAGTGTTTCGATCTGTAAACTCGAAGAAGGCCACTAGAAGGCCCGAAAAAATTTCTGGCGACGCGTCTGGTTGAGGGCGATATAGTATACTTTCGACTGTACTATCAAATATACCGATAGTACAGTTGAAACGAATCCGTGAGCCAGCTTTCGACTGACTCACCTAGGTTTCAAGACATTTCTAAATGGGGCTACGATCTTTCCTTCATTATCTAGCGTGCACTGAACTAGATTGTACAGACGCTCTTTTTATGGGATCCACATGCCCCAAAACAACAAGAGGTCGCCTACCTCCAACAACAACAACAAGGCCCCTTACCTCCCACCTGTTCCAGTTTCCTCTATACTCTTCACCCGTGGCCACCAGGTCCTCGCCCGCGACCCCCATCCCATATCCTCTTTCGTTTAATGTTGTTTTTCTGTTTTGAACACTGAAAGGAACAAAAGAAGAACAAAGAATTCGCGCACATTTGCACCGCGACCGCACTGCTGAGCGAGAAAAAAAAAATAAGAACCGAAGTATGAAAAAAACAAAGCGAAATCGAGGCCAACTGGGTCTCACACGAATACTTCGAACGGGGCCGCAGCTACGCCATAGCTCGGCACGACAACGTCCGGCCGGCCGCGGCGACTAAACCCCCTCGGAGGCAAAGCCGGCGGCGGCCCGTTCCGAACGGAAGCAGGACGCATCCCGTCCACGTCTCGGCGGTTCTCGCTAGAACGCGAGGCGGCAAATCGCGCCACGAGCCGGCGGAGGAGAGCGACCTCAACGCTCGAATGAACGGCGGCCACCGCCGAGAGGAGGCGCAAACAAAAGCGTCACGTTTCCCCCCCTCTCTCTCATCCTTCTCATATTGCACGCGCCGCAGCGTCGGTAACAATCAGATTCCGATAAACTGTTGTTTGTACCCCCCCCCCCCCCCCGACTTGCGCAACAGGCCAACGATGCGCGCCCACGTCAGTCGTCATTCGCGCGCGTTTCATTACAGCGCCGTCGCCGCCCGTAGCTCCAAATGCGAGCTTGTCCGCTGGCCACCGTGGTTAAAGTCACTAGCTCCTAATCTGCAAGCAGGTCGTGACAGTAGGTGTCGGAAGTTCACTGGATGTTGCCAACCACGAGACGTCAACGCTGCCCTGTCTCTAACAGGAAGCGGTCAGAGAAGCTAGCATGCGAGTTGAAAGTGTTGTTCGACCACGTGAAATGAGCGAATATGTTCGTCACCGACCGAGAAGTGTGCGGCACGCCGAACGTTTTCCAACGCATTTCAAGTGACGCGACTTGTCATCGTCAAGCCTCCGCGGCTATAGTCTAGAAAAGTGGTCGTGGCCGAGGAATGTATAGCTGTTGGAAGCTCGCTGTGTTATGTAGTTACGACTGATGTGTCTTCTGCTCCAGTCGTCGTCGTCGTCCTGGCGGTGTACGACGCGACGTTAATCACCCAAAAAAATGTCTCGGCGTACGCGTGCTGCGTCAACGCCGCTGCAGGTTCCCAGCGCGTCATGGGCCGCCAAGCGCGTCAGGCGACTCCTGGCGGTGCAGAGCGCCTTCGGAGCACGCTTCGGAGCGACCAGGGCGCCCTCTGCACCCACCTTCTCGGACGCACAGTGAGTACTCGAAGTATCTTCACTTGACGTCGGAAATTTTTTCAGGTCTATAATATACGTAGACTGTATTACGGATGGGTTTCTGTGCCGCCATAACGGGCTGTTTATCTTTGCATCTTTAACAATTAACTAGACGAACAGTTGGATTGGTGCGAACCATCTTTTATGGCCTTATTATATTAATTCCCGTCGCAATACACCAAAACAAGAAAACATCTACTTAACAGCCGAGGATGGAAGCGCCCATGTTTGTTAAGTAAAATAGTCTATACGAAATGCAGGCCATTACTGCACTTAATGGGCCATAAGACCATCACCCAGCAATTTGTAGCTTTTCGTTAAATGTACGACTACAGTGTCTATTATGCCTATACAGTACATAAAGGGCTGTGTGGTCAAAAGTAATCATAAATGAATAAATGTGAAAAAATCTATGCCCTACCTGCTGACGCAAAGTATTGCATGGCTACCAAATCAGATAAGCAAGGTGAATAGGATAATCGTGAAATGAAAACTTCGAGAAGAAAGATTCGGGGGGGGGGGGGGGGGTACTGCGAAATTTTTGCTATAGTTCACTGGCGCACCTTGTATATCGCGAGAATAAAACATGTCGGGACCGTGCACGACGAAATAGCTAGGTCAGGGCTACTTCTTTTGCCTGCTCAGTGATCGCTTGCCACCAGTCAAACATGAGCTCAACGCAATCTGTTCGTTAAACCGTCCGGGCCCTCTTTCTATCAATGGACTAACCACTCACTAAATGATTTGCTTGGTAAAAAAATATATGCTTTTATCAGCCACACGTAGCCTTGTGCCACCCACCCCCCTTTTTTTGTGATGACGTTTTCAATCCTAGCAAAGGAAAGCTTCCGCTGGTTGGCTCTTTACAATTACACTGCAAATTAGCACAATATGCAAGGGCGCAGAAACACGCGCGTATTTCTGTGCCTCTTTTCTCTGTCTTTGTACTTGGCGCTGCAGTTTTATTCTTGTACCGAATCAAGGTCTTTTCCGGAGGCCTTCAAACACTCAAATGTGATGTAAGCGATTCGTACGAATTTAACCGCCGTACAGTCGCAATCTTTTTAAGTCAACACAGGGGTGCGTGGCTTGCGGTTCTACTGGCGCCGTTAGGTGACACGTCACATATATCTGCGCGCATGCGTGAGGAGGGTAGCTTCCCTTCGCGCGCATCACGTCACCGCTTAGCTCGTGTGTCGTCTGCTAACTGATTTTGGGCATCCTTGGTGACCGTATTATTATGATTGATTGATTGATATGTGGGGTTTAACATCCCAAAACCACCATATGATTATGAGAGACGACGTAGTGGAGGGCTCCGGAAATTTCCACCACCTGGGGTTCTTTAACGTTCACCCAAACCTGAGCACACGGGACTACAACATTTCCGCCTTCATCGGAAATGCAGCTGCCGCAGCCGGGATTGGATCCCGCGATCTGCGGGTCAGCAGCCGAGTACCTTAGCCACTAGACCACCGCCGCGGGGCACCGTATTATTATGGCAACTAAAGATTAGAAGCTTTCATTTCAATCGGCCGCGTCACTTGGTTTTCGTCTTTTTTCTCAAAAAGATTGCGACTTGAAAATTGGCAGCATATCCACGGAGTGAATGATGGATATTGGGGCGAAGCATCCGTCCGTCCATTCGTTCTTGCTTCCGCCCGTCCGTGCGTGCGTCTGTTCGTGCGTCCGTCCCTGCGTTCGTCCATGCATCCGCCCCTGCGTCCGTCCATGCGTCCATCCGTCGGTGCAGCCATCCGTGAGTCCGTCCATGCATCTGTCTGTGTGTCCGTTCGTTCACCCATTCAACACTCCGAGTACCACCATCTCGCATCTTTTCATCATACATTCCTCATATAGAAGCACCGCCATCCAGCGGACATTCCAAGGACTAAACGAGAGGTGGCACACGCACACTTTCTTACGGCTTGCGCTTCGTGTCTATCTTCCCACCTTTAACCACCTCGAGTTAATGGTATATACTAGTTCACTGTATTCATGGCACTGCGGCCCAACACTCGCTAAACCTTTCTAAACCCAAGAAGGTTACGCCCGGCGAGTATAACGTAGCAACCCTTTCTTGTCAGATAGTGCTCAATGTACATGCCAGTGGCTGCTAATGGGGAATGAGAGACAGGAGAATTTGGCTTTCAGTTAACGCGCAAGCTGCGAAATTATTATTGTTCAACAACGCACAGAAGAAATCTCTCACCGGCACCACCTTAGAAATCAAAATGTAAGACTGGTTACAGACTACGACTACGACTACTACGAGGGACGAACGGGTGCCGCTATAAGGAGCTTCGCCCCTAATAGAATGCACGGGCGAGTCTACTTGCACCCCCCCCCCCATGTCGAGTGACCGCGGCAGGAACGTGCAGTATGACGTGACTAACATCACACCACCACGATGCAGCAACTTGAAGTTGAATCCCTGCAAAAACGAAGTACGAACTGGCTAACGAACCAGCGAGACCAATTAGGCTAGTTAACGACTAAAGTCTAAGTGGACTTGGCATGCAAGCTAACCGAGACTACGCCTCGAATCTGCATATCGGACCAATTAAGGCAATCGGCATAATAAAGATATAATTGTACATAAGTTGATTTGAGATGAAAATGAAACCAAGCCTAGAATTTACAGATTAGGCCGATTACACTAACTGGCCTAGTTGAGCTACTTGGTGCTGCCCCGCTGCGGTGGTTTATAGTGGCTATATGGTACTCGGCTGTTATCCCGCAGGTCGCGGGATCGAATCAGGCTGCGGCGGCTGCATTTCCGATGGAGGCGGAAACGCTGTAGGCCCGTGTGCTCAGATTTGGGTGCACGTTAAAGAACTCCAGGAGGTCGAAATTTCCGGAGCCCTCCATTACGGCGGCTCTTATAATCATATGATGGTTTTGGGACGTTAAACCACACATATCAATCAATCGATCATCGTGTATGTCATTATCTGTGGGCTTCGTACGAGCTCCGCTAATTCATGCTGTAATTGGGACCTACATTCCATACATAAATATGCAGTGCCCCCCTCCCCATTTCGTGAAGCGATTCCGACAGTACGACAGCTTTTCAGGAATTTCTCCGAAAGTTACTTATTCTGCATGGTTCGCTAACCAAACACTTCTACGTATACAGGTCGAATACCTGGCTCGAGTTTTGCAGCGCAGATTATTTTGTTTTCCACGTGAGTTCAATGACCTGCACGCGGAGTGAACTGACGGCATTGAGAGTGGTCGCATAGTTCCGCATGCAACATCCTCGCCACCGAGCTGTCAATCACGCATCGTGCCTTTTGCGTCATATGGGAGGAACGGAGTCACGCGCCGCGGAGAAGCACAACTGCGAAAAAAAATAAACAAAATAAAAAATGCGTGCGTGTGATTTCCGATTCTGTGAATGAACTGAGAGGAACTCCGGTGTCCGTACAGGGAATCCTGACATTTCGGGAAGGGACGTGTAGCTTCACAATACACAGCAACTCACGCGAGACACCGCCAGCGCGCCGAAAGAGATCACAACTATTTAACGTGGGCTTTCGTGTATCCCGTGATTCCTGTTCTACAGCTATACGTGGCCCGAATCGAAATCATTCGTTCAACTTCACATTTTACAGTGGCCAGGAACGTAAACATTTCAAATTTTTACTCCATGCTCATAACTTCATGAATATATTATACTATTATATATATATATATATATATATATATATATATATATATATATATATATATATATATATATATATATATATATATATTTACTCCATGAATAGATTATAACGGGCCTTTGAAAGGTCCGTTATAATATATTCGACAGTACGTGATCTGTGCAGCTGAACAAAAATTCATACGAATAAAATAAGCTACATCAGACCTACACAGGAACTACGTTTACGCTACGTTAGGCACTTTATTTATTTATTTATTTATTTATTTATTTACTTACTTACTTACTTATTTATATGAATGCGAAAGCCTCAGATGCCTCTTGGAACGCGCAAGCTGACCTTTGGCGTTGTCGTCCCGAGTAATGCAAAAAATCCCCATAACGTGGTGACGTCATCACAACGTCTCAGAGTGCGCGAATTCGTGAATTCATCATGACGCCACAAAGCACGAGACTCCGTGATATTTTCTGTGATTACGTCATTATCACGAATGAAAATTAGAAGGTGTCGGAATTAAAAAGTATGCCAACTTTTCCCGATTTACTTTAAATCAACCAGTATCTTCTCACGTGCGTTTGCATGTGTGCAGGAACAGGCACTCGGCAATGCAGTTTACGACATCTGATGGTATACCGCCAGAACACACAGCCTACATAGCGAGTAGACGCCGCAAAACCGGACTTGCACGTGCATATCATTTTCTCTTTTAGTTGTGAGCAGGAGGGGGGGGGGGGGTCACGGCTGATTATGTAAGCGCCCAGGAAGGGCACTGACACTTCAGCGTGTCACTGCGTGCAGCGAGCGTTTCATTTTCTTAGTATCCCTCGCGGTCGGTACCAACAATGCGCCAAGAATCTTCGTGGCGCCCTCTGGTCCACTGTCGGGTGCCTATATAAAAAAATTTTTCGGAGGAAATGAACCCTCCTCCCTCCTGGCTACACCAGCGTCGACACCTGGCGTTGTGCAAGCACGTCCCCGCCAGCGCACACCGATAAAAAGAGAGCACGGCGAGGCGGTGACCTGTGAACCACCAAGAACGGGGTCAACGACACGCCCAGGCTTGCGCGATGACAGACACTCGGCAGCATCAAACCGTCGCCCCTCACAAGATGCCCGCGCCCACCGCCAAAATGAGATCAACGATGCACCTGCACGCTTGGCACTTGTTTACGTCGGAAAACTCGCAGATTCCCATTTCCCATTCACCTAGCTGTTACGGCTCGACGGCGAAAGCTATTTTCTTTTTCTTGTATACGGCACGCTTTGGAGGTGCTCCACTTCACAGGGAGAGCAACTTGAAGGTGACTTTCATTCCATCGCATGCCCGATCCTCCATATGAATTCGTCTATCTATCTATCTATCTATCTATCTATCTATCTATCTATCTATCTATCTATCTATCTATCTATCTATCTATCTATCTATCTATCTATCTATCTATCTATCTATCTGTCTGTCTGTCTGTCTGTCTGTCTGTCTGTCTGTCTGTCTGTCTGTCTGTCTGTCTGTCTGTCTGTCTGTCTGTCTGTCTGTCTGTCTGTCTGTCTGTCTGTCTGTCTGTCTGTCTGTCTGTCTGCGTGTGTGTGTATCTGTCTGTCTGTCTGTCTGTCTGTCTGTCTGTCTGTCTGTCTGTCTGTCTGTCTGTCTGTCTGTCTGTCTGTCTGTCTGTCTGTCTGTCTCTTAATAGGTGTACAAATAATCCCATCTGAAAGGCTTTCTCACATTGCATGGTTTGATACTGCCTCTGCGATCGGCGTGCCTTTGACCAAGAGACGATGTCATGTGACGCCGTGCTGACGTAATGACGAGGTCGCCAAAGTTGGAGAACTGTGATTTCCCGATGACGTCGCATAGCGTCGCCACCAGTCCATGATTCGCTACGTCACTCACAGTGTTGGCGCCGACGGTCAATTTTCGCCTTTCGTGAAGCATCTATAGACTTTCGTCATAATAAACTCACCATTCAAGCGACTAACACGTTCAGATACGTTTATAAATTGCGTAGAACACGTAGACCGCAAGCTGCAGTACTCATTGCGTGTAACTGGCAAGAGAATAAATTTGTTTTCGAAATAAGCACTTCTTATACAGCGGAGCTGCATTGTGACCAGGGTTTCGTCTATTTTAACAGGGACGCTACTCGGCAAATAGTTCCTTGTCCAGCAAACAAAAGAAGTCATTATCATAAAGGGTATGTGACACAGACGTCGCGTGAATCCCACCACTGTTACACAAAAACGAAGGCAACGGTTGGTACGAAAAATTGGCTGCGAAGCGACGGTGGCGAGCCGAAGTCCTCGCAAGTACGCAACTGCGACTGCGAGAAGACGCCGAAGCGATGGATGGTCCTGGTGATGCATAACTATCGGCAAATGGACTATCTGTAGCATCGATAGTTTAAAAAAGAGCTATCGATACTATCGAAAGCCCGTTTGCCCTTAGTTCTGAGGAGAACAGTCACAACAAGCTATCATTCGCAGACTCGGGTCTTTTCATCCATGAGCATTTTTCTAGTGAATAAAATTACCTCATTGAAAATGCCGGAACATATCAACTAAGAATTATATCTCAAAATCAAGCAGTCAAACCTTACAAACAAAAGTACGTTTGTGATTTTTTTTCACCTTAGACTACGAACGCAACAGACTTCGGCGGCGGTGTGTAACACATCGAATTCGGAGAAATGTCACGCACAGCATGTTTCTTGAAATGACTTCAAATTAGGTGTGCACATTCATTCAGGCTTCCTGAGTGGACTAACAGCAGTCACTTAACTTCATGGCACCATGTATTGCTGCAGATTATCACTTTGCTGGACACACTGCAATACGCACAGTCACAGTGAGTTAGTCAGATAGTTTGTAAGTTTAGTTAGTTAGTTAATTCGTAAGTTTGGTTAGTTAGTTAGTTCGTAAGTTTGGTTAGTTAGTTAGTTCGTAAGTTTAGTTACTTAGTTAGATAGTTATTTAATTAATTAATTAATTAGTTAGTTAGTTAGTTAGTCATATAGTTAGTTCGTAAGGTTAGTTAGTTAGTTAGTTAGTTAGTTAGTTAGTTAGTTAGTTAGTTAGTTAGTTAGTTAGTTAGTTAGTTAGTTAGTTAGTTAGTTAGTTAGTTAGACGTACGAATGACTGAAGCCTACAGTTGCCACTCTTGGGTTCTCCTTTGCAGGACGCAGACGCTGCCCGACGCCAGCTCTGAGGAGGTGCACTGCCGCCGCTGTCGAGGAGTCTACAGGCGTCAGAGGGCGCGGTAAGCAGCTTGCACGTATCACACAGACACTCCGCGGAACACCAAACCGTCATCGAACTCAAACTCCATGCCTGTCCCAGTGCCGATACCGACCGACGCAAACGTATTCATTTCTTTTTTCACGCCTTTTAAAAACAGTTGCTGCGAATGCGCGATCAAGTTTATCGTTCCACAGGACCAGTCTGGGCCACAGGCTAGCAGGCAAGCAATTATTTTGGGATTAGAGCTGTTTAAGCCGGCCGTAATCAGTCCAACGCGAATGAAAAAAATCCGAGACGCGATAGCGTCGACGTGCGTTGCCTAGCAACCGGTGGCACAGTTGTGCGCCTGCTTCGCTAGCCCATACACTGCTCTGCGACCGGGGTAGCTGTTGTGGCGGTGTCCCATTTGTGGACATGTCCAATTCGGTGGAACGCGTTCAGCAACGCAAAAAAAAAAAAAAACGCTGAGTCGTGACGTCATGACGCTCTTGACCACGTCGGCACACCGAACTTACCAGCACAGTTCCAGCTTAAAAAGAAACTAAGCGGACTAGATGCACACTGCGAGCACTCCTAAACTTGGCACGTCTGAACGTGCGTATGAACGTGTTTAGATGTGTGAACAGCGACGCAGGGAACGCGTACCAATCTTCCAAACGCGACAGGCGGGCGGCCACGTTAAAACTAGTTACAGTGTCTTCTAGTACACTCTAACCTAGTTCGAGGACTAACGTGATTACAAGAACGTGAAAATACGGTTTGAAATCCATGATGCCATGCGCGAAGAATTCGGCGCGAAATTTAAAGGTGAAGCTTTGGCTTTGATTTTATCCTCTGTTAAAAACCATATGATGGGGTAGTTATGCCATCTTTGACAGGTCGTTTCGGTGCACTCTAGAGCGCTCTCATGAGAGAGAGTAAGGTCTCTCATGAGAGAGACCTCCCTCCTCCGTTCTCTCTCTCAGGAGAGCGCTCTAAGCGCTCCGAAACGACTAGTCGAAGGTGACATTATTGTCGTTAGAGCTTTCAGATTACCATTTATCAATATAAACCGATATTGGCTTAGAGGACATACCGTGGCGCCACCTACGTGATGACGTCACTCACAGGATGCCGGGTAGACTTTGTCTGCTAGAACACCGCATTTCCTACGCTTTTGCTGTGGACACCCTGCGCGCTTCCTTTTTTTTTCTTGAAACTCAGTGCTTAAAGAAGCGGTAAGACCTGATAACACGGGCAAGCAAACTACGAATCGGTGCCCCCGGTGACACTCTCGTGCCTAATTCGCATCGTAAAATCGCGACTAAGAACCGGTGCAGCCATGGGGGACGATGCAAGTGTTGTCGCGAAAGCAAAGCTGCCGTATTCCACAACTACGCATCCCATCTGTGACGTCAAAACGATCGCAGCGCTGGCCTCTCTTTGTGGAGGTCCTCGCGGCCAATAGCGTTTCACTTTTGCGTCCCATTAAAACCCGACTGGAACTCGCAAAGCCGCTGCAGTGCGTGTTTCGCCCGAGCGCGATCCAACAATTCTTAGAATACGCGAGGCGTCGTTCCTTTCGCCGTCCTGTCGGAACGCTTCCTGCGACGACTGACGCGTTCTGTGTGACGCAGCCGCGTAGAGTGCACTGAACTGGGCGAGTCAGCCCCAACGAGTGCGGGCACTTTTCTTTTGAAACCCTTTAAAACAACAAAAAAAAAACGACGTCGCCCATCGAGCAAGAAACATTGTCGTCGTTCAGACTTCCGGCCGTGAGACCTTTTGCGTCACTGAGAGCGAAAGTAGGTGGAGTCGGCAAACGTGTGTCTACACAAGCGTTTTAAAGGCGTTACTTCCCGGTTCCGCTCCACCAACTTTCAATGACGGCCGCATGGTGACGTCGCGTGATGACAGTTAATGGATGAATGCACTCATTCGCGTTTGGTTATGTGCACTGTTACGGCATACACGTTGTCTTAGTGTGAGCAGTGATTCTCTTAGGAAAGGCCTAAATTAAGCGGGGCTCATCACAAACCGACATGTACCGCACATAACTATATTTTTTACTGGAAGCATTAGTTCAAGACTATGCTTGCACCTAAGAGAGCGCAAAATGGTAGGATTACGATAAAGATAGGTAGACCATACAATGGGCAAGACAACAGATGCGGTGGACATATAAATAGCTGGACCTGGGCCGACCACGGTAATGCGGAGAATATGTGGTACAGCGCGAGCAAGATGACAGAAACGAACAAAATATATCACTTAGTCCTTCTTGGTCCTGGCATGTTGTTCGCGCTATATGCAGTTTTCTAGCCATGAACCAACCAGTCTCGTTATTTATATGGTTATAAAAGGGAAAAGAAAAGCGAGCCCCGTAGATGTCCGCATCTATTATAGAGCGACACCTCAACAGTAGCTCGCAAGGAATGGTGGTGAGGAGAGATTAAAAGGATAGGATTAATATATAATATATATATATATATATATATATATATATATATATATATATATATATATATATATATATATATATATATATATATATATATATATATATAGAGAGAGAGAGAGAGAGAGAGAGAGAGAGAGAAAGAGGCACAGGGACAGGGAGCGAAGGAAGTAAAGAAAAGAGAGAAGATAGGAAACATGAACACGGTCGCAGGAGTCCGAGGACGGGGCACCACTGGCGAGAGCTCTTGTCGGCAACAGGAGATGGCCTGGGGCTAATCCAGTCGGCCAGAGCTACGCTATGGTAGCAACGCTGTCGTCGTCGTCGGGGACTGGCGTCTGGAGGTGGCGTAGGACCAACCCAGTCGGCCAGAGCTGCGCTGTCGTCGGAGACCGCGAGGGCACAACCGGTCGGCACGGAATCCAGCGAGTCCTCCGGTCTCATCAAAAAGCACTCTATAGTCGGCAGGTTCGCAGGGATTCAACTAAATGTGCTCAGCACGAGAAAGGGCCGATTGAATGTCACTGAAGCATCTGTCGTGCAGCGTACTGAAATGCGTAACTATACATCCACGTTCAAGGTCATATTTAAGTGAACCCCCCCCCCCCTTTTTTTTTTCCCGCTTCCACAATTTGAAAGGCGCCCGAGAACGGTGACGAGCGCCTACCGCATCCGCTCGAATACAGCTGGCAAACCAGTCTTACGAGCTGTACACGCAGCGGTTGGCGCCAGTTCAAGGGTGACGTCCTATTCTTTGCTAAATGAGTGCCAACGTCAGCTAGTCTGAATAACGGTTAATGTCGACATGTGGTGGAAATTTGTACAGCGCGTAACCAAACGCACGAAAGAGGAAGAAAAAGCCGACAAGTGTCCTGGGACAAGCTTGATTACCGAAGCACGATATGTCTAGAAAGAACATGCATGATGATCTCAGTCTGCAGCGGTTGGCTAAATGATTGCCAATGTCGTCTGCTAGTCTGAATAACGGTTAATGTCGACATATGATGCAAATTTGTACAGTGCGTAACCAAACGCACGAAAGAGGAAGAAAAAGCCGACAAGTGTCCTGGGACAAGCTTGGATCACTGAAGCACGATATGTCTAGAAAGAACATGATGATCTAACGTTGATGATGACTGCATTAGCCATATATCGATGGAAATAAAGAAATACAAATATCCATAAAATCGAGTGAGAATGAGAAGACGGTGGCTTTAGGCTTCGTGTCATCATAGGCAAATACATTACGGGCATTTTACATGTAGATGGCTTGCAGTGACGTCACTCAAACGATTTCTAAAAAGCTCCAACATGGTGGCATGTGAAGTTTGCGGTGTCACGCTGTGGTGTCATCGGTACATCGCCTGCCCCCTCCGTCATTCGTGCACAGATGTCCCAATAACGTTCTAGCGACGTCGTTATCACACTGCAACAGGTTACTCGCCGTACGATTATACAGCCTTAACGTCATCTAAGCCGCCATGTTGGAGCCACATTGTTCATCCGTGACGTCACGTGCAACTATGCCGCGGCTCACGTACGCGCCCTTCCCAAAGCGGAATGATGGCGAAACACCCTTCGATCTCGGATCGTTTCGTCCTGGCGATGCCGCTTGTCCCAGATATCGAAAACATACGAAAAAGCAACGGCATACTACAGGTAAATAAATGAAAAAGAAAAAGGTGAGCTGCGGCGAAACACAAAATCTCGTCGGCAGCGCCCACATATTCGTATCGCGCACGCTGCTGGCAGTCGGGGGTCGCCTGTCTAACTATTGTCTCGGCGAAGCGTGCGACCGGTAGCGGGGAGGAGGCAATTGTTCTTTCGTCGTAATCTCGAAACTTCTTTTGTTGCCACTCCCCGGCGGCTTCATGCTGCGGTCACACGTCACTTTTGCGCCGGTTTCTGTAGCCTAGCTCCCTGGCATGGGACTGCAGGTGGCATCGCGCTATCCCATTGTGAGTGCGAATTATTACAAAAACACCGCAGTTTACCCGCCGTCTCGACTCACGAATGAGCTCTTCTTCTTGTTCTTCTCGCACCCAGCATTGTCTCCATACGACACAGGTCTGCGGGCGTTGCTGCAACCGGAGGACATACGTTCTGTGCTCGACGTGACTCTTGAAGCGTGCGTCCGGCCTTATTACAAGCATGGCCGACGAAAACGCCCGTAACGAACGTACCATACGGCGCAGAAGGCGCGGCAGCGTGCCACGCGCGCATAGGTGGGCACTTTGAGTGACTACGCAATCATACTCAGTCGCCCTGATTTTTCCGGTTTTCGCACTCCCTCAAGTTCATACTCACATCTATCCACACTTACAAGTCCTCACTCGTGTTCATACTCACTCACGTTACAGCTAGTCACACTCATAGGCCCTAACTCACGTTCATACTAACGATCACACTAATGAGTACTCACATTCATAATCACGCCTACTCACGGTCACAGGGACTCACTCACGTTCGTACTAACATTTATGGGCATTCACTAACGATCACACTCATGCCTATACTCCCACACATAAGCACCGATTCGCGTTGATACTCACGTGTACTCACACTCATGGGCACTCACTTTCATACTCTTATCTACTCATACTCATGGGTTGATGTGAGTATGACGTGCATACAAATCTATCGTCCATACTCACGCTTATTTTATACCTAATGAGTGCTCACTTATGTTCACACTCGCGAGTACTAAAACTGATCAGAACCACTCACTAACGTTCATGCTCCCGCCTACTTGCACTCACACACACTCACTCGCGTTCGTACTTACGTATACTCACACTCATAGCCACTCACTCTCGTACTCGCACCTCACACCCATTGCAACTCGCCTGCACACTCGTGCCCACTGACGCTCATAAATACTCACTCAGGTTTACCGTCGACTACTCGTGCCCACGGGTACTCGTTCCAGTTCGCGTGCACTCGCACCGAATCACACTCATGCGCACTATTACACACTCACAATCACTCTTACACACTCACAAGTTTTCTCTCACGTTTTGTCACATCTACTCGCATCGTCAATAGTCACTCATATCACGTGCACTCAATCACCTACCAGCTCAAGTTGCCACTCGCACCTCCACACAATCGCAGCACTTACATACGCTCTCACTCACCTATTGAGACTCATACGTACTCTATCACGTTGGCACTCGCGCAGTTTCACACTCTTAGTCACTCATTCACGTTCATAGTCACACCTGCTCACGTCTATGGGCAGGCACTCACTCACGTTCATAATCATACGTGCTTGGTGAGTTCAATTGCCGGTAAGTTCAAATGGTGAGGTAGAGAAATTTCGCCCCTTGAATTTCAAAAAATGTATGATCCACCGAAATTAGCGAAATAGTGTGAATGGGATAGCAATGCACGTCGTAATTCTACACGAAGTAAGGCCACCAGGTAACACGCTTTAATCCGATCCCAACCAACAAAATGCCGGTGTATCGAAATACGATCGCTCCTAAGAGAGGTAGCTTTCTTGCCATTTTTCGCATCAGCGCACTCATAGAGCACGAAGCAAAGATCGCAACGCACAGAATGGCATACGAGCTGTTCGTTGATGTATTCCGAGATAGCGTTCATGCCCATGTCAGTGATGTACCGTACTATACGTACGCCGAAGAATTCCCATGCAGAGACATGAAAATTCTCAATTTCGCGGATTTTTTTCCCGCAAACGGTGACGAAATTCCCAGCACAATTCCCTGCACAGCAGTACTAATTTCCGCCCCCCTCCACGCACACACTTACTATATTTACACGTGTCTCACGTACTGGCAACTTTTGAAGTCATTAGTGGCCCCTCCACTGCCGCACAACAAAAGCATGACTTCATTAATATACTGTTAGTACATTGCTCATAGTGGGCTTCAAGTTTAACACCACTAGTGAACTACAAATCGCTCCGCCTAAATATCGGGACCAATTTCAAGGGTTATGCTTGCGTGGTATACATGCGTCAGAACCGATTACAACAGACGAAGGCGCACTATGCCCGCTAATTGTCGGTAGCCATACGAGAATTTAACCATTTCTGAAATTCCCTGCAATCATCACGAAGATTCCCTTTTCCCTTTGGCTCAAAATTACAGGCGAAAATTCCCCGAAAAAGGGAAAATTCCCTGCACGGAACATCACTGGCCCTTATGCATGCGCGTGGTGGGGGTTTTCCACGACCCGTTCGCCTATTATGAGTATGGGGGGAGGGAGCTCCCAGTCTGTCCCTTACATTGACCTCATAAGAAGGAGGCACTGCGATAAATCTTCTCCTCCCCCCCCCCCAACCCCTGAAGGGATTCCTGCGACCGCTTATGCTTACGCACGCCAACGCTCGTCATCGTGCCTAAATGTTCATAGTTGCTGCGCTAACCACACCTCAAACCACTCCTCTGTATCAATCTTATTCCTGGTGTTTCTTCACAAATAGTCCGAACATCTCTTGTTAATATCAAGCGCTCGTAGTTAATAAAACTTCCATCCCTTTTAAAATCCGAGGTCTTCGAGGGATGCCTAATCTCACACACAGATATCGTTCACATACAACGACTTCGCACAAAATGGCATAAACCCAAACAAGCTCCCTCGTTCAATGTAGCTTGCCCGCTACATTGAAGGAGGCAACGTATTTCAAATTAATATATATCAAATGAGTATACGCGCCAAAAAAAAAAGTTGTAGTAACAGCACCATATGCAGGCTTCCATTGCCACCGCTGCGCAAAGGAAGAAACAGTACATAATAAATACAGGAGGATATAGAGAGAGATTCCGATAGCAGCGATAAGGTGAGGGGGGTTTGTTGCAGAACGACAACCGCTCTCCGTTTCCCAAATTCAAACCATCCGTTAGCAGCGGAACCCAACATGGCGCCCTCGCAACCTCCCTGCCCGGGAAGCCAGCGAAAATGGCGGCGAGACAGACGCCACCGCCGGGTGTCTTTCCCGCTTCACGCTCAAACCCGGGCACGCCATGGGTCACGCGACCTGCGCGAAATCGTCTAACGAACGAATCTCCATCCAAGCGCTGATGTTCCTCAACATCGTGCCACAACCGCTAAAAGCACAACGAAACCCAGTTCGAGCGTATACAAAGGAAAAATAAACTTGTCGTGAGTCGGCATTGACGATGAACAGCCAATACGCGCTTGTACGCGCATTATTAAGGTTTGTATAGGCAGTACCTGAGCAATGTACGCATTATTTTCATACGTACTCACGCTTAGAAGCCCTCCGATGCGCCGTTTCGACCAGACGAAATGGAGGTCGACCCTTCTTCGTTCAGCGTACCGAGCCGTCTGCAACGTCCGCAAGACACAGACCCAGCAGAAGTTTCGGAGGGCACAGTTCTGCTGCCCGACAGGCTGTCAAACCCCGCAAGCAACGACGCGGTTTCAGTCTTCGAAAGGTCCATCCGTAACATGACCACAGAAGGCCTGAGAGCCGTTACGTCTGCCGCCTTTTAAATACCACGGTTACTCGGAAGAATCGCCAACAACTCCACCGTCGCTGCCACTCCAAGTGTGCGTGCGTCCAATAAACCGCGGCATGCATTCTCAGTGCCGAGTGCAAACGCTGTTGTTATTGGTTGATTTGAATTTGTTGAATCCGCCGTTTCCCTAGATGAGGATAAACAGGAGGAACGAAAGAAGGGAAGATAGACGAAAGCAGAGCGGAGGCGCTGGCTCGAACGCGTTAGCTTCCACCGCGCTACGCGTGTCCTTGATCTTGTTGACTGCGTGGTCGTTGCCCTCGCTCGCCTGGCTGTGAGGGTTTGGGCGCGAAAAAGACGACTCGCCTGTGCGTGCGTGGAGGGGGGGGGGGGGGGCGAAGAGTTGATGCGAGATTCTCGATGGGGGCAGACGGCGCCGTTTGATCGGCGAATTTTTGCACCATACTGGCGTTCCTGCTGCCGAAATAATTTGCATACCTTGTGTTATCACATACCTGCAGCAAGCTATGTTTGGCTTTGCTTTGGCGAACGGTAGATCGCGCTGGCTCCTAAGGAAAGGTTGTGTCCTACTGATGAAACGCGATGGCAAAGTGGTATGCGGAACAGTTTTACGCTTGTAATTGCGAAACTGTTTAGCAAATCGCTCATTCACCTCGTATCATAAAACTGTCATCATCGTAAAGAAGTGTGTGCATAGCAGAAATTGAATATATATCCCACTACTCATTGTTGGCCCAATAAAATTGAAGTAGGACATAATTACACCCCCCTCACCCCCCCCCAAAAAAAACAGGTATGGTGTGTATGAAAAAGTTTAGGTTTTAGTTGGGGCGTGAACTAGCACATAAAGGTTCGTTCCTACGTCGGGACAGGTAGGCCTAGCCTCCCCGCCGTATCGTGGGCACCTTTAACTGCCCATAGTCGCGTCTCTAAATCCGGACAACGTAGCGCAGCATCCCACTAGGACGATGTAACGTCCTCAACCCGTAACGCGGGCCACCTCCTAAGCATGTGATCTAAGCTGTCAAAGTCTCCGCAAAATGCGCACGTGTTTGACGTATGAATCTCTGGATACATTCTGCGCAAGAGTGCGGGATTAGGATATGCCCCGACCTGCAAGAGTCCGAGCGTCGATGTTTGCGGCCCGTTCAGTTTACTGAGCGGTGGCGGATACTTTGTCCTTCTAAGATAAAAGTACATACTTCGTAAGTTCTTTGTGTGTCGTTGGGGAGACCTCTGTTGTCCAGAACCTCATCGACACGCCGTTCAGTAGGTCATAGAGTTTCCCACAATACTTACTAGAGGGAACTCTGGCGCTAGTGTCCATGGGAGCTGCAACACACGGCGCTTCAGCGAACATGGCAATGATGGGTAGTACACACATTTGTCTAATTTTCGTACTTCTGGCCTGCTTTTGGCTCCGTGTGTGTTCGTGTGGCTTGCAGCTGTTTTCTCGTGAAACAACAATCGGCAAATGTTCAGCGATTGCGCTTCATCACCTTATTTTTTTTAGACTTACCTTTCCAAATCGAGTCACGAAGTTTAAAAGGGTTGAATCTTTCTTTCAAAACAAAATCGAAACACAGCAATAAACGAAGCCGCAAGTACGATTCACCGCTCGCAAGTACGAAGACTAGGCAAATGTGTGTACTACCCATCATACCCATGGTCGCTGAACGATCGCAGCGCCAGAGTGCCCTGTAGTTAATTTTGAGAAACTCTATGCAGTAGGTATACGTGGTCGACGACTCCTCACTGGGCCGACTAATTAAGGTTGGACGGGGCGCCCTCTATCTGAAGCGGGAAACCGCCACAGTAATTTGCGCGGCCTTTTCGAAAAAAAAAAAAACTATCATTCTCATAAACGGTTATGTTCCACAGAAACTGGGGTGAATCGCATCTCGTACAACTTCCACTAAAAAAAAATGAAGGCGACACTTCGCGTAACAATTAAATGGCTGCAAAACATTGGGCCCACGCTATACGTATACAACGACAGAATAGATGTGGCGTAATTGCAGCTGCAGATGTCGCTCGTGCTGTTCCGTGCGCGACACTCCATCGTTCCAGACAATGAGAGTTGACCACTGTACAATGTATACTACGCATTATTCACGTGTGGCGAACCTATCTTCGTGCTTGGTGGGGTACACTTTTCGGGGTCTTGCGTCAGAATTCACCCGACGGTATATTTTCAGAAGCCTTTAATGGGCTGAAAACAAAACAAAAAAACGTTTATATCGGCTCGCTTGCCGACGCGTACTTCATGTTGTGGCAAATTCAGGGCAAGTAAGGGATTACGCAACTTTCTTCTTCTCTCGCACTTGTGTTGACTCACCGGGAGTTGTTGTAGCACGACTAACATCCTTGGTAGATTTGAGCGTTGTTTCGGCCACGGACCTCAAAACATTGTGAGGGTATACAGCCTGCACATTTTAAGCGCTCCACTTGTTTGGTGGAACTGGACGAAATAGTGTGGGCACAGTGTGGGCCCCAGCCTTGAGTGAACTGAATCGAAGACAAGTACGCCCGTATTGCCTCGCGGAGCACAGGTCCAACAAACATGAGTCGGCATGAGATGCAATTCAAGTGTAGGAATTTCATCCGGTTATCTTGTGTGCTTTTCGTAGTAACACCAAGATGGTAGAGGCATTCGTTAAACAAAACCACAGCCTCCGCAACATCAAAAGAGCCGTTACCAGAGTCTAAAGAAAAACAAATTATTGTCAACTTCTACAGCGGAAAATTCTGCAAACATTCAAAGTGTCCTTGCGCGCTTGCAGCAGTCAGTCGCATTGTGCGAAAAACCGCTCGCTCAATAATGGTGCTTGACACGACACACCGTTTTTCTGGGTGTATGTAACATCTTTTAGAAAAAAAAAAGTTGAGGTGTGCTTAGCTGTTCTAAGAACCAACTTGCTGTCATTCCTGTTGTGTTTTAGAAAATCATGATACTATACGTTGGTCAGTACTTTTTCAATACAAATAAGTAGGTCATCCTACGTTGGCGAATAATATAAATCACTGACATCAATAGAACAGCCCAGGCACCTTTTGTCAGAGTTATATGGTTCGTTTTTTTTTTTATCGACGACTTCTGTCGATTTTTTTACCAAGAAAGGATAGTCGACATGTAAAATGGCCAGTTTTTCTTGCAAATGCGGGCTATAACGCTATCAAGTGCCCCTTTTTGGCACTATTACACTCAGCGGCATTTCAGGTGTGTGGTTCATCACTCATGTGGATATAGCGCACCACTAAAAGGACACAAAAGACACACGCGCGCGCACACACAAACATACAAACCCACACAACACTGTGCGTGTGTCTCTCTCTTTTGTGTCCTTGTCGTGAATGATGAACCCCAACCAACTATAGCCCGGCAACGTGCCTTAGCAGGTCTGTGACAGACCTGCTAAGGTCTGTCACAGACATCTAGCGACATCTAGCGATACCCTAATTGGTTGAGCAGTGGTCGAGAACCCATGCTACGGGATCACGTGACATGGGCAAAAACGTCACACGTGACGTCATTGGTTGAGCATTGGTTGAAAACCCCCGCTCTCACTAAGTCAGTGTATAAGCCAAATTTAGCGCCTCCCCCTTTCTGCCCTTCGCACGCCTATGGTTGACTATTAAATTCAAACAAACGTTTGGGGAATTAAAAAGTGACGTTAATGGTGCACTGACAAACATATCTTTAACTGAACGAAGACAATGTTAAAAATTATCTATGTGCTTTCGTTCACAGTTGCGAATGCTTTCGTTGTACTAAACAATTAGCTGATTGTTTGGGCCCTCTTTTGCAATAAATGGGCGGTGCCAGTACTACACGTGGTGAAGGGGCCAACACTTGCCATATGTTCTGGGCCCGCCAAATGAACCCAAAAATCAGTAACCCCCATCCCCAACCTCACCAAAAATTGCTGGGAGACGACCTTGCTTGATAACTCCGAATTCGACTAATGACGTCCGGGACTACAGGGATGTAGACCAGTTCGGTGGGGATAAGAGCTATCTAACATCGCCAGCTTAAATGAAGGTTTTTCCTCCTTCTCGTAATTGAGAGATCGTTTAATCAAATTTTTAAAATAGTTTCAAGGATAGGAAAATTTGTCACGTTCCCGCTACTTTCGGGCTTTTTTCGGGCTTTTTTATCGATGAGTATTCGCTCGTTTGCTCGGCAGTGTTTGGCAACACGTCTGTAGTTGCGCAGATAGTCTCCCGTGCCAAACAAGGCAACACCCGTAATTCATATGCGAAATGCATTGAACTTGCATTCACATATATCGGGCCCCGCCGCGGTGGTATAGTGGCCAAGGTATACTCGGCTGCTGACCCTCACGTGGCGGGATCAAGACCCGGCTGCGGCGGCTGCATTTTCGATGGAGGCGAAAATGCTGTAGGCCCGTGTGCTCAGATTTGGGTGAACGTTAAAGAAAACCTTAGGTGGTCGAAATTTTCGGAGCCCTCCACTACGGCGTTTCCCAGAATCATATGGTGGTTTTGGGACGTTAAACTCCACATATCAATCAATCAATCAATCACATAGATCGGATCTGTTCATCTTCCGAGCGAAGTTTGACATTTGAGACAAAAAAAAGTGCGTGTTGCGTCCGTGAGTGTTCTTTTATGTTTTTTTTTCATATCTTTCTTACGCAAACTGCCAAAACTGTAAATTCATCCCTTAAGACTGCTATTCCAACACCTACATCTTATTTTTATTCTTAACATGTCTTCCTGCCCACACTCTTCTATTGCCCCTTTCCCCCTTCTTCCTCTCTCCCTGCAGAAAAGAAAGTCAGCGACTATACGCGAGCTTATCATTCTGCTCTTTCAACAAGCCCCCTCTCTCTTTCTCAACGGTGTCAGCGGCAGTCTATGGAGTCCGCTGAGGCGACCGAAGGTCGCGGGTTCGATCCCAGTCGCGACGGTCGCATTTCGATGGAGGTGAAACGGTAGAGGCCCTTGTACTGCGCCACTGCGTAGAAACAAGTCTACAGGTACCTCCTGCAGAGGAAGATAATCAAACCAGAGGAAAGCCCCTGGTCCAGGTCAGGAAAACGGTATCTGTCTGGCATTACTATAAAAAAAGAACACTCACTAATCAAATATGACACCAGTGAAACGCCTATCAATCAGGGATTGATTGATTGATATGTGGGGTTTAACGTCCCAAAACCACCATACGATTATGAGAGACGCCGTAGTGGAGGGCTCCGGAAATTTCGACCACCTGGGGTTCTTTAACGTGCACCCAAATCTGAGCACATGGGCCTACAACATTTTCGCCTCCATCGGAAATGCAGCCGCCGCAGCCGGGATTCGAACCCGCGATCTGCGGGTCAGCAGCCGAGTACCTTAGCCACTAGACCACCGCAGCGGGGCTATCAATCAGGAAGAAAAATCAATCGCAACTACTCAATCCTTGGCCAAAACCCTCAGAGAAGGCAAGTGCCAGAACACCCCGGTAGCACATGCCTATAACTGTATCGTCATCTTTTTTTTTTCTTTCGTGCCGCAAGCACGTGACAATATAAATACTCATAATAGAGACGTCCCAGCACGTTCAACTAGGACCGCGCGTCTTCCATTGAAGCACGACAGGTGCCACCATTATTTGTTCAAGCATGCAGTGCAGGGAACCACACTGGCCGAATATGAAAAGGGTTCATGGCAGTTGAAAAAATCCATTCAGCGCCCTTTCCGCTCGATATCAGAGAGCGCAAATTTGCTCATTATTTTCACGCTCGTGTCATGCTTCACGCAGGGACGACGACCTCTCACAGCCGGACGCGAATCCCCGTTCCAGCGTCTCCGTGGCGGCGACCCACAAGACCGACGGTACCACTGCGGGCGCCTACCCCGGAAAGCCCGTCTCCTGGACCAGCCGCGCTCTCGAATCGGCGTTGGTCGTGGCCTCCGAGATTCTCCAGTACCCGTGGGGCGCCGACGCGCTCATCCTGGTCGGCATTGTCCTGCTGGCCTCGTTCCTGGTCGTCCTGTACTACGCGGTCGCCGTCGTGCTACCCATCATGGTCCTGGCCGTCATCTTGGCCATGATCAACTCGGCGCTCTTCGAGAACAGCCGCTTCCTACACGTCCTGCGGAGACTGGGGCTCACGTGACGCCCTGTCGTGACGTCATGAGGCCACGCCTTCTTCTTGTTTGTGGAACTGCCTTCGTACTTATTACTGACGAACTTTAAATACGACCATAGTCGGGCGAAAGGGTCCCCGTGTTTGGTGGTAATGGTGCAATGGTTTAGCTCCGTCGTTTGGATGTCACAGGTATTCCAAGTCAGCATCGTTAGCGTGCGTGCGATAGAGTTGTGCGTCATCGACGGTGCTTTCGCTAGCGATAATCAACACGCGACTGGCGCTGTCTTCTGTTGATTTCAATTTAGACTCCTAGCATCCTAACGCGTCGTTTCGGTCCAGAAGCTTAAACGTGGCGTTTCGCGTAATTCAGCGTCCTTGAATAAGGTTTATTGGCTCATGCTGCCGTTTGTACGGCCGTTGCCTCCGTACGTTGAATACTTTGTCCTCCGCGAGCAGCTCCGGCAGCACGCCGTCTCACTGCCGGAGCTCACTGCGGAGCCAACAATACAACTATATGCCAATAGACTTGAATGTATTGTGGAGAGTGCCCGATAAATTCTGCAGGTCAGAAAATATACGTGATCGATCTTTGCAGCACTCCCTAAGAAGATTATAAGAAGCCAGACAACAAATAAAGAAGAGACTAACAACGTTTCGAACCTTTGAGCACGGCGGCAAGCACGCAGTTTCGTGACTTACAATGACGTCACAACGTCACGGCTTGCTGCACAACAAGCTGCGCAACAAGCTGCCCGAGGTATTTTCACTTAGGTGCCGACAGTGGCGTCGGCCCAGGCTACGTTGTCTTTCAGTATACGATTTTGATACACACCCCCGCAGATACGTGGGGTTGCGCTGCCAGACTACGGCACGCTGCTTATGTTCTTTGCACGTTCCTTAGCTTTGTTACTGCGATATACGTTATCGAAGCAATGTTCTGTGATCACTTTGGCACTTGTCAGAGAATCTCCAAGTCTTTTTGTCTCGGATCTCCCACCAAATGACTTGCTTTCCCTGTGTGCGGTAACCTGCAGGGAGAAGGACTCTGCTGCAGGTGATAAACCTTCCGCGCGCGTTTTGTATTCTGTGTCATTTTCCCCCCACAGAGTTCAACACTGATTCACTGTAGAGGAAAATCTGGCGCTATAGTGTACGTGGGAGCTGCAGCGCATGGCGTTTCATTCAGCATGGGAACGACATACATTTCCCTAAGCTTCCCTCTTTCGACTCAGTGCAGCTTTGTGTGAACCGTTTTGTCGCAAGACAAAGATCACCGAAATTATAGTGTACTATATATGCTGTACTATAACAAAACTTAAGCACTCCTACTTCCCCAGCTTGAGACTCGCCAATTCGAAGCAGTTCACGAAGTTCACAACGAGCTGTCATTCTTTCCGAAACAAAAGCCGAAGCACAGGAATATACCAAGCAACGCTTCCTATAAAAACTATGTTATAGAACGTCGCTCTCTTTTCAATAGAGAGCCTCCTTCCAGCGCGCAATCTCGGAGGCCATGCCTCCTTCCTGCCTTGTGTTGCGACCGGCCGCCGCATGAGACCGCTCGTCTCCGGACCGTTCGGTCACGTGACGCAACCGTACCGCTCTGTCACGTGACATCACGGTTGCTCGGAGGCAACTGTGAGAGCATTGCTGTGTTCGCGGGGGCCGGCCGTCGGAGACGCTCGCCGTCGTACCGATGGAGGAGGGTAAAATCAGAGGTATGGTGGCATATCAGAGGGTAGGGCAGCACGTTCGCGACTTGCGTTCCAGGCATAATTTTTTAGGAGCCGTTGATACCAAGCCACAAGAACGTTCGAAGCCGCGAGCAGTAAGACTATACGCATACATCTATGTACTACACAGCGCATCCTTCACATGATAGCTGAACGATCGCTGCGCCACATTTATCTCTGGTAAACATTATAGAAAACTCAATCATTTTCCTTTTATTGTTAACTGGGTCTAAACGCATTGTTTTTTTTTTGTATATCAACTAATGCTGTCATAAATCATGTTGCCGCTTCGGTAATATTCCTACCAGGTTTCCACTGTCCGCTGGCTCGTGTAAAACTATGTACCTGGACGACAGTCGGCTGAGGTTTTTTTGTGTGTACATTTAAAGAAGCCAGAAGTCTACCTAAAATTATTTGTCATGAAACTTTTACAATTTGTATTATCTTGCTATGTGTGTTCGACCATGGTTGTCATATCTATTTTTACGCACTGTGTTCGCAAGAAAATAATAAAGCGATATGCAACCCTGAAGTGCATTCTGCACTGTCTGACTCTGTTTCTTATGTAGAGACTTTGCGGCAGTGTCATTTCACACACAAAAAAATAGGTTGACAAATAAACTTTATTTTTCGATTTGTCTCGCTCCATTACTGCAAGAATATTCCGCGGACAACAGTAGGACGAGCAGCGTCAACTCGAAGGGCTATGCGCACGCTTCAATTAGAGTCTGCCAGGAAGCCGCCTTCGCGATAAATGTTTAATTCGAAGCTTCGTCCGACAAACGTGCAGAGAACGTGTCCCATTTGCAGTTTCCTGCGCCAAGTGCGTAAGTGGCCTATTGCGAAACTAGCTAGACGAAACAAATTCAAACAAACCAATAAATTTATATAAACGTATACGAATAATATAAAGCATCGCCTTTTTGAAATGCGCAGGCGAAAGTAAAGGCACAAGTTTCTATAAGGTGTATACACAGGAGTCTGAAACCGTAATCACGTGACCGCACGCAGATTACTTTGTTCAGTACAGCATGCGTGACACATCCGTACACAAATGCCTGCGACAAAAAAAAAAAACAGGGGTGGCGTGTGCAAGGCCCCCCCCCCCCCCCCTGTTTACGACAGTGCACAGTTCCCCATCCCTTGCTTTTGCCTTCTTCACCGTCTCTGCCTTTGAACGACTAAATTTCCTCACTGCGGCCCACTAGCTGAGGTTGAGTTGGAGACCGCGGTGGATAAGTCATAAAAGAGGAGCATTTGACAAAGCAATCGCTCCTACACTGGTATCGCGGGGTTTTGCTTTCAGTAATAACGTCGTTTAACAACGTGGTCCACGTGTCCCCGTTGGACGTTGACCGTCCTCCTCCTCCATCTGAGATTTATGCAAGCGACCGCCCGCAGCAACAACCACGCGGATCGAACAATCGAAACGCCATTATTAGACGCCACTGACCATGTCTCACTCTGCGACCATACTTATGGGTATATTGCAGCGTTGTGCATGTTTTACTGATGCTTTCTCTTTCTCGCTTTTTTGTCCGATAGAGATCTCGAAACAACTGCTATCGACATTGGTAGCGCGTGTAAGGGTTTTCTTGACAAGCTCCCCGTGAGGAGCATAGGCAAGTGACGTTTTTTGGACACAATGTACAGTCCCTGCATGTTTACTGTTGATAGAAAGCGCTGGTGTTGTTCCCTCTCCGTGTCAGTGTGCGCTAAAAATAAGTTAAGATGCACTCAAATCAACTAGCTCGTCTTGCAATATTACTCCCCTTCATTTCTAGTTCTACGAGCTCTTTTTCTGTGTTACTTCACCTATAGATGTGTAACCTCACCCGCAACCTTGGCCCCTGTCATCACCCTATGTGAATAGCCCTGTAACAGCCGGGGTGGTTAATTTTTCTGAAAGACACGTAAATAATTTCAAATAAGCAAAAAGAAACAATCAGCTGCTCCGGTCTGGGTAAACAATGACGTCGCGACAAACCGCCACGGCTGGCCAGAACGTAAACAAAGCCCACGAGCTCCTTCTATCGCGCGATGAAGAAGTTGGCGTTGTCATCCGACGCGGAATCTAGCTGTGCCGGCACGTCTGAACTTACCAGTGACAAGTTCAGCGATCATTGCAGCTACTATCTGAGCGCGGAAGCATCGCCTTTTGATTTCGAGTCGCCGGAGCGTAAAGAATCTGACATGACCCGAATAGATCTCCCTTTGCTCAACATTGTACATGCTTAGCGTAAGACCCGATGTCAACGACGACTACACGATATGCTGCTGAAAAAAAATACAGTTGTGCTCGTGTTGTCGACACCTCGTCTAAGATAACACGCGCTGCATCCGTCTGTTGGGTGAGGTGAGGTTTTGAAGAAGAGTAACATCGCATACACAGTGAGCCCGGGTTTACGAGTGTAATTCCAGAATTGGCTACCAATTTTTGAGTTTGAGTTTATTCAACCACGTGACAAGTACACGAAAATACACTGTATACGTGGTTTGGTGCGAAGGGAAAAAAAAAAAGCTGCATTTCACAGCTTGACTGGCCCCTTCACCCAGAAAAATCTAAACTGCAAATTTACAAAAATTACAAAATTCATTCTCAATTCAATTTCAAATTCATTTTCTAAAAAAGTGACTTACGGCGGTATATTTTGTTACATATCCCCACGGTACCGACGAGAAGATATGTTCGAAGTTTTATTGAAATTAGTGTATATTGAAAAATCACCGCGGAGTTCCCCTTTAAGCGATGCAGCTGCTCCGTCAAAATTGATCATATATAAAACAACACAGAAGAAATCCAAAAAATCAATGGGGCCAAGCTGTGGAAAGGCCTAGAAAAATATTGGTTTTTACTGAAGCTTGGCATCAAGTTCCACAAGCCTTTGTTTCCAGAGTGCGTTATTTGCACCACGAAAGCCCATAATCTGTAGGACACGACGGATTTTGGCGCACTTAAATCATATTGTTGTCAAGATATTTATGTTGTCTCGTATGAAGAAAGACGTAAGTCAGTACGTTCGTTCTTGCCATGTGTGTCAAGTACACAACGACAAACAAACATAAACAGCCTTACGGGCGCCGTGATACTGCCTTACCACTCAAACGTGCCTTATGAAGTTGTACACCTGGATTTGGCGGAGCTAAGTAAGAAATGGGAAAGGGTCAGAAAAACGTAAGCTTTTCTTAGATGCATGCACCATAGATGAACGCACCAAGGATGGTCGTGGCACGAACAGAAAAGGAAGTTGCGAATTAGCTACACAACCCTCCTCGAAAGATGCGATTAAGCGACATAACCCTCCTCGAAAGAGACACTATGGGACTACGTAGACAACTGTATATGACTACGGCCCCGCGTTCAAGAGTGAAAAACTACCACGATGAGCTCGAGTTGGCAATATATCGATCAAGTTCTGTGCACCATACTATCTCGCCGCGGGTAGGCGAGATAGTATGGTGCCACAACGTACCATACGAGACGTGAAACAGTACATCGAGGTGTACAGTAGCTTTCCTGATTGATAGAAATGCTCTATAGAAGCAGCCGTAAAACATCTTCATTGATCCTATACAAGTGGCTTGGGGTGCAGTCCGCAGTACGTTTCTTCAGGAGAGATCCCCCATTCTGCAAGCAGACCATGAGTTGGGGCACTATATAGGGAAATATGAAGATAGGTGAGGAGAGGCAACAAAAATCAAAGGTGTAAAGGCACAGTAAATGAATGAAAAAGAAAATAAAGTTTACAAAAGGCATCAGTCAGACATGCCAGACGTTCAAGTCACCGATCTCGTACTAGTGATGAAAGGAATAAGAGATTCAGTGCCAAATTTCATGGCACTTCTGTGACAAAGACAGTCATTCTGAACGGAATAATGAAGACTGTCTGGTACATCAGTTACCTTGAATAGTTGAGTGTGCTTCAATTCTACCGGAGACCATAGATAAGTGGCTGGTGGACTTCTTCCCAGACATCACGAAGTCGCTTTTTGGATATTTGAAACTTGTAGGCATTTAGGATGACTAGGCGGCGCTTTTTTTTAGGTGGACAAGACAGGGGTCCGTTTACTTTGAATGAAGTTGTTTTTATTTCTCTCTCTCTCTCTCTCTCTCTCTCTCTCTCTCTCTCTCTTTGCTCAATTTTAAATGTCTTCTGGTATTAACTTGGATGTGTAATTAAAAGTAACCGGGAAGGGTGAAGCCGCATGAGCCTTTGGACTTTGCACTTTAAAGAACCCCAGGTGGTCGAAATTTCCGGAGCCCTCCACAGCGGCGTCTCTCATAATCATACAGTGGTTTTGGGACGTTAAACCCCACATATCAACCAAGGCATTTGGACAGAAGATGGAGAAGCGCGAGAGCCGGCGAGAAACGAAAAGGAGACTGAGGTTGGAAATAAAGCAGAATAAAATGGATTAGGCCACTCAATTCTTGGCCAATCCCCCAAAGTGGGCATGAGCCACAAAAAAGTGAGCAAGAAAACAAGGAAGCCAGCTCCATAGCAAGGCTTTAATGGTGCTCCGTTCTTTTAATTAGGAACACTAATCTATACGTAACTGACTTGTTTCACAGATTTTGCGATAGCCTCCGTTTCCTTGTAAAAAAAAAAAAACGCGGACACACTTTCCATTATTCAAGTTCATTTTCCACATACAGCACCCATCCTGAACTCATTACAAGGCAATTTGTATTTGGGTTAACATTCCTCTAATTTCTTACTTGTCTGTACAAAACGCGGCCGTCAGCAAAAGGTCTTAGTCTAGGTGGCCCCAATACAGAGCCCTATGCGACTCCAAGTGTCACATTATTGCACGCGACGCTTTTTTTTTTTGGGGGGGGGGGGGGGGCATGTGCGGCTTATTCTACATAGCAGCATTAGAGAAGTGGTTACAAGAGGGAAATGAAGATAAAAGTGAGCCCCGTAACTGTCTGCATCAGGGCGCGACACCTCAACAGTAGCTCACAAGGGATTGCAATGAGGAGGGATTAAAAGGATAGGAATAAATGTAGAGACAGAGAGAGAGGTGCGCTAGGACAGCGAGCGAGGACATATGAGGGATAGGAGAGATAGGAAAGTTGGAAACACGGTCACAGGAGTCCGATAACGGGGCACCACTTGCGAGAGCTCTTGTCGGCGTCAGGAGATGGCGTAGGGCAAGTCCAGTAGGTCAGAGCTACGCTGTCGTCGGAAATCAGCGTCAGGAGATGGCGTAGGGCAAGTCCAGTAGGTCAGAGCTACGCTGTCGTCGGAAATCGGCGTCAGGAGATGGCGTAGGGCAAGTCCAGTAGGTCGCAGCCACATAAGAAAGCCTGTACGTTATACTTATGTGGAGTAGCTAGGGCGTTATCCTCCCGGCCAACTGGGACGCTTGAGCGACGCGCATAACCTTCGCTTCGCTGCACGGATTTATTTCGAGACGCGTGGGGAAGGAAGTTCGAACCGTGTCAAATGGCAAGGTCGCGAGCAGGGCCGCGAAGTGACACGACGGCTGAGCTAACACGGCGCACAAATTGAGTTTTCCTCCTTGGCTCGACAGCTACACAGTGCATGGCAGCGCAGACACGATTCCGATCGGACAGTCTATTTATGCTTAATAATAATAATAATAATAATAATAATAATAATAATAATAATAATAATAATAATAATAATAATAATTAACGTGCCCAGGAACAACCATGAGGTCTTTGTGCAGGCGCACGCAAATATAATGCGATAAAATAAACAATACAATACAGTCTACAGAAAAAAACTCTGAAAAATTTTATAGACAACAGTTTTTTTTTTTGGAGGGGGGGGAATACTTG
The DNA here is from genome assembly GCA_013436015.1 of Rhipicephalus annulatus. Taxonomy (NCBI): domain Eukaryota; kingdom Metazoa; phylum Arthropoda; class Arachnida; order Ixodida; family Ixodidae; genus Rhipicephalus; species Rhipicephalus annulatus. The sequence goes on from WOVY01004195.1 coordinate 41,976, forward strand.
AAGGCAGAAGTTTTGGTCTGTCTGTCGGTCTGAATGCCTGTCACACGAAACGATTCAACCGCCAGGCTAAAGTTTACGCACTGGCTGAACGCTCGGCCATCATTATCTGGTGGCCGCGTTCATACTTAGTCGATCGAAAAGCAAATATTACGCACATCCGATGCGCAATAACAATAGATAATCATTAGTTGGTGTGTTCTTTTAGCTAGAAAATACGTAGACGTGCAATTCTAAAGGACCTAGTGTTTCTTAGGCTGCGCTGAAGGAAAGAAAAAATAGGAGGAAAAGAACGGCAGGGAGGTTAACCAGCCTATAGGCAGCCGGTTTTCTACCCTGTGCATGGGAGGGGGATGGGGGAGATGAAAGATAGAGGGCAGAGATGGAAGAGAGATAAACACAGCACATCGGCAGCACACGCGCGCACACTCAGTCATAGTCCCAGTCTTGTCTTTCGCTGTGTGTGACATTGCTGTTACAGCCGCTAGTTCGACAAGTCCATGTCGCGTAGTAATTTCAACAGAGCTTTTGTCGCCTTCTGTTGCAATGTCTTCTCTCGGGCACTTGACAGAATAGTGTCCACAGACATTTGGCTATTGTCGATGCGCGCAAAAGCGGATGCCAGTGACTGTCTCTGGATTTCATACAACGGACAGTCACACAGGATGTGGTGTATTGTCTCTTCGCAATGACAGGCATCGCAGAGAGCGTTGTCCGCCATTCCTATGACATAAGAATAAGATGTTGTAAATGTCACTCCTAGCCATAAGCGACGAAGAAGGGTGGCTTCTCTTCGGTCGAGCCCAGTGGGCAAGCGGAGAGCCATCAAAGAGGACAGGTGGTGTTGACGATTCGTCTCGTTGCTTGGTGGAAACAATAGTGAAAACGTGACTCCACGCGCAAGTCGTCGAAGATTACTGGCTGCATCGGTCCGCGAAAGTGGTATGGCTTCTTCTCGTATTCCTTCAAGAGCTGCCCGCGCAGGAGTATCGGCCTGTTCATTCCCTATGACGCTGCAGTGACCTGGCAGCCACTAAAACATCACATGATGCCCTTTCTTGTGTGAAGTAGGCATCGAATTTCAAAAACGAGCTGTTCGTACGGCCCGCGACGCAGTGCTGAGAGCACAGATTGTAGGGCAGCCCTTGAGTCTGAAATGCGACGTTATGCTAGAAAGAAGGCCTGAAAAGGGGCTATCGTCTTTCGACGACATTTGCAGCAAAGCACGAAGATACGCGGCCATTTTTTTAATAGACGCTTTCACTCCCACATTCACTAAACTCGCCCTTGTAACCACCCAATATGTCATCTTATAGTTCTAGTTTTTCGCAGTTAGGGAAAGCGGCCACGACAACCTTTGCACCGCCGCTCGTACGAGCTCATTCGCGCCCCTCCTCTCCCGCAGTATCCCGTCGTGTTTTGACGCCAGCGGCCAGGCATGACCTTGACCGCAGTCGACCACGGCACTACGGACTCGGCACTACGGAGAGCGAGCATTCCCGGCACGACTTCGGGGCGCACTGCAGCGGAAGGCATACCGGTATGTGTGCTCGGACGCACACGACAGGAACCAATGTGGGCCATCAGGAAACCCGAGCAGCCACGGCGGTTGACCCGGCGGCGTCCGTAACGACGTGCGCTTCCGAAAAAAACCGGTTGCCATTGAACTCGGTGGCGTCCCGCTGCACTGCGAACCAAGAGGGAATGCGCAGAAGAAGAAAGAAAGAAAGAAAGAAAGAAAGAAAGAAGAGAGAGAGAGAAAGAAAGAGCGGGACATCCACTGGGGCCCTAGGGCAACGCTGGCCGCGCGTCACGAAGAAAGCGCGCCAAAGGCAACGTCAGTTTGCAAAATAGTTACTGCGCATGCGTGGGCAGGTTGGTTTTAAAGCAGATAGCTTCGATCACTGAATTTGCGTCTCGTGTTTTTAATGCGAACGCCCTGAGCTGCCTCACCAAACACGAAAAGAGACAGTCGGCATCGACAATGTCAACAGGAGTGACGCGAAAAATCGAGCGATGACCTCACATGGTTGAGTCGTAGACCGCCAAATTTTGCGACGTCATCATGAAACGGTGACGACGAATAAAAGTTAAAAAAAACAAAAAGAAGCCACTGCTCGATAGGCAACAAACGATTGGTAGCAGTCCGTCGCGTTTCCCCGTGCAATCTTGGTGGTGGTCATGCCCCAGGTGTTAATTCTTTTTAACTGCAACATAGACATGGTCTTCATTGATTGATATGTGGGGTTTAACGTCCCAAAACCACCTTATGATTATGAGAGACGCCGTAGTGGAGGGCTCCGGAAATTTCGACAACCTGGGGTACTTTAACGTGCACCCAAATCTGAGCACACGGGCCTACATTTCCGCCTCCATCGGAAATGCAGCCGCCGCAGCCGGGATTCGAACCCGTAGACATGGTCTTAAGGCATAACATTCTGCGTGTGTATGGGTATTAAATGTGTGCCGTTAGGCCAGTGCTGTGTACGAAGTGAAGTAGTGTCTCGTGGAATGCGTTGTCATATATCCCAACAGTCATAACTGGTTGTTGGCACATGCCCACACAGAGGAACGGCCACGATTCGGGCGATTCACAGTTCTAAATTTCTGAAGTGCGACTAGACGCTACGGAGCCATTTAGAAAAAAAAAAAGGTGTTTTTAACGAATCCCTGCAAAGAATCATCAATCATAGCATTGTTTTTTTTTTCTCTGTTTGTTACATTGGCTCTTTGAATAGGCATCCAGGCATGCCGGTGCGCGGACTGCACCGAAGCGCCGAAACATGGTCAGAGCAACCATCACGACGTTTCCGCGGCGAAGATGATGACCGACCTCGACCGCGCTGAGATCAAGGCCTCTATCCTTCCTCTCTATCTTCCTCTTCCTTCAAGCCGACTGCCGTGCCCGTGGGTCTCGTTCCTGATGATAGCTGCAGCGCCGTGCTCACCGGTCGAGAAAAAACAAAACAAACAAACAAAAACAGAAGAATGCCGTCCACTTCACGGTCGCACTCCGGACGCTCTGTCTGGTGACGTTCCATTCTTTCCATCTGAGGCACGGCACGCAGTGGACCCTACACATCGTCATTCTCTTCTATTTTTTATTTTCTTTCTTTGTGCAGTTCTCGGCAGACCGGACAATCGCCCATAGTGCGAGCCAGGTTCTCGGTCAGTGCCCCTTTGAAGTGAATTCAGCGAGGAAGTTCATGACTCTGCCGCTTAGGTCGACCCGAAAATGTGGCCTGCTAGACAGTGTGCGGAAACCTGAGTCGCAGTTTACTTGAGCAAAATATCAAACTTTAACGCGCCGCGGTGGACTGCTGGCACGAAGGTAGCGGGATCGTATGCCAGCGACCGCGTTTCGATCGAGGCAAAAAACGCTAGAGGTCCGTGTGCTTGCATTTAGGGGCACGTTAATGAAGCCCGAGTGGTCGAAACATCTGAAGCCCTCCGCTACGGCGGCCATCATAATCATATAGTGGTTTGGGGACATGAAACCCCAACAGTTTTAAGTGGAAAGCCTTAGATTCCTCACTGAATGCGAAAAATGACCAGCATACCACGTCGGCGACGTCAACACGAGTGTGATGCAAAAAAAAGCATCACGTAATGACGCCATCATGAAGTCACACATAAAAATACTTTGCGTCATTATGACCTCACAGAAGGTGACATCGCATGGTGACGTGTTCACACGAGATCATTGCTTGGTCAAAGGTGAGCCGATCACGGAGGCAGTGCATAATCAGCAGAGATGCCTCCGATCGCGGATGTCATGCAATACCGCGATGGATTCAGAAAGCTTTCAGGGGTGGCGGGGCAGGATCGACCCATTGACTGAAACACAAAAGGAGATGGCGCTCGTCTTGGGATCGTCCTAGATGAATGCATAAGAGATTCTGTGTTTCATTAACTTATACGCTTCATTACACGGGACTATGCACGTACGCCTATGCATTGCGCGGTGTTCCTCAGCGTCCAAGCATGAAGTCATTCACATCCACCTACACTGTTGATACCACTGAAAGAGAAACAGCGCCGAACGCATCTACGTATACGACACACGCACTATTTTGAAGCGAACAGAGGCAGCATTGAGAGAAATGGTTTTCGTTATTCCTTCATTTTACTGTTGTTTTTTTTTCAGTACACAATTGTGCTGCCCTGTTGACAAACTCAGGCGATACAGAGCGCTTGGTTTCCTGTGCCACCGGTTCTGCGCCAACACGACCGGTGGGAGTAAAAATAGCGGTGAGTATACTTCAAGCGTGAGTGGAACGACAGAGGCGATTCCGTCGTGCCACATTTGGAAAGCGGAGCCGGAAGAGAAGTCGCCGGGTCGTGGAACAACGCGTTTTCCTGCTAGACGTGGATAAAATGTATCCGTTTGTGTGGTGTAGTATAAAGGTATGCTTCCAGGCCATAGCGCGCGCTGTTAGGGGTCTGGATGTCGATGGCAGGTACGGCGGGTATCTTTATGGTAGCTGGCTCCTCGCCGTAGTCCGCATAGCCGATCTCAGCCAGTGAGGAGACGCGTTCTTAGAGATAGAACGAAAATTTATTTACATACTTGGGGAGGGGCGGGGGTTAAACCGTACGGAGATTCAGCGAATACGAATACTTACAAATGTCTTCGGCTTTTACAGCCCGTCGATTCCATACACAACAGTCCGAAGAAGGCGGTCACCAATGTTGCCACGAATCAGGTGACGCTAAATCTCAGTGATCCGCCCACCAGAAAGGGTGCAGATATTGGACCACTCGGCTTATGAGGAACACGGACGCAAATATCCAATGGGTAACACGAGCGCCCCACACAATAGAGAGCTTTAGTTTAGCGCGCGCAAGGCAGCACAAGCGCAACGGCTAGCGCGCTACGTATACGTTAACAGCTGAGGCTGCTTCCTACGGTATTATTTTAGCATACGTGACAACGGACACGTGGACTGCGCCTAAGCGTCAACACTTTCGTCCTGGAGTGCCACTAGGCGCTACCTAGTGGCTAGGCAATAGACTACAATAGCCAACTATAGTTAACACGTGTGAAGACATGAAACTGGGGACATTCCGGAGCGTTGAAAGGCATCCCCGTCAGCTCCTGTATTCTCACAGCGAGAACTGTCCATTGCACGGGGTCCGCGAACCGATGGAAGCTCCTCACGTAAGCAAGGAGCTCCAAATCGAGGGCAATCGTAAATTGCACGCGGGATTTACTCGCAGCCCATGACCGCACTGCTGCCTGTGCTGATGTTGGTCACGGCCATCTTAGTTTTCATGCTCCCACCAGGGGCAGATCTTGCGAGAGCCACTGCTAAGGTACCCAATGGCTGTAGCGTGCGCAACGTAAGAGCCGATATGTAGTGTACGTATCTTTCGCGCGCGCAAACGCCCGCATCTCTCTTACGTACAGCGCATGCGCAAGGCCGTTGCGCGCTAAACTCAAACTCTCTAATGACACACCCGGCCCGCGCCTTGAAGACTTCGCAGGGCGAGGAAGTAGAGTCCGGTGGAGAGAGAAAGTCAAGCTCCTCTGGGGAGATGGTCGCTGACACGAACGCCAGGAGCGGTCCAAGACTCCGTTCAGCTACCGTGTTTGCAGAAGTTTCTCGAACTCGGCAGGCCGGGTACTCGATCCCTGAGAACTGCGACGCTTTTTCGACGCTTCCGAACTGTTGGTTCTTTGTCACGAACTCGCGTAGGCGACAATGGCTGTCGGGAGAGGTTGACTTCATGAGAACTGCAACAGTGACGCCGTCTTACGCTGTTAGACCCCACTCAACGAAGGGTTGTTGGCAAAGCTTTCGTCAAGTCCCCCGTAACACGGCCATTGCAAACTGTCTGGTCCACCTGCAGGACAGCGTCGTGCTTTTCGCTTCCCACCGGGAGCCGATATCGGGGTGAAAGCCTTCTCGCAGACCGACTCACGCACAATGGTGTCTGCTGGGATGAACTGCCGGGCCTTAGGCACTGCGCCGTGCTCCCGACCGGGCAGCAGAAATTAGGTGCCTTTCTCCTCTTCTAACCACTACCACCACCACTGCCGGGCCAAACGTAACAGCGCCTAAAACAGAGCGTTCAGCTCCTTCGCGAAAAACTTGATGAGATTTTTCTTCACGGTTTTCTTCCTCTTGGATACCCATCCTGGTGTAGCGACATGTTTGGCCAGAGCACTTGCTATGAGGGCACAGGCAGGTAGCACTTCCTTTTGTGTCTCAGGTATCTAAAGCAAACATATTTAAACGAGATTATTATGCGCTTATATCGAAAGTCGTGGGTTCGGATGGCACGAATAGAAAGGTTGATTTCGCACATTGTACGAAAAATAAATTTATGACGGTTGTAATCACAAATTAGAAACTATGCTTACGCACCCTATCGAAAACATGATCTCGTATGACACGTGTGAGATATATTCGTATGATCGTACGAAAGCTCATAGACGGATATGAGGTATGTGTGTCATGTGATAATTTTCAGTAGGGTAGTGTATACTGCATGCGAGGCGCTGAAATGGGGTTGCTTGGTACATAAAGAAGCCGGATGAAACATCAGCAAAAAGCACGAAATGAAAAAAAAATCACAGCATATATATCCACGCAGTAAATGATGAGTGAATGGCTCGAAGCGTCTGTCCATCCATCCGTCTGTCTGTCAGTCTGCCTGGGTTTGCGAAAATTCTCTCCCATACCTTTACACAGTCATACCTTTCGCCTCATTTCTTAATGCGCAGGCCACGTATTTTTCGACTATATCGGCGACCAAGGACCTTTCGGTATGCATTACAGCTGTTCACTTTCCGCCTTTGCCCCGGAGAGCCGAGGAACAACGCTGAGGACTAAAAGGCGCATGCCGACGAAAGGTTGCCAAGAGATCTTTCTTCATAAATTCGATCGGTTTATTATGCAGACTTGCGTAATTAACTAGTTCGTACCACTTCTCCAAAGGTATTCTCCCCGTCCAGTCCAACGCGATGAGATCCACGTAATGAACCCATCGCAGACAGAAGGGTGAGAGGGGTACGTGCGCAAGCCAGCCCAAAAATATATCTCACGAGCGCCACAGTTTCTCACGAGGAAAGAACTGCCATCGACCAAGTCGGGCATGGCGCCACGCTTCTGTGTGCGTAACACTAAGGCGGGACGAAATCGCGTTTACGAGGAAGCACAATGCACAGGAGAGCGTTTACTGCCGACGCAGCGCTGTGCGCGTTAGCCGGAGCCCCTTCAGTGGTTTTCTTTCTTTTACTTTTTTTGTGTTTTTTTTTCGCCCCTCTTGACTGTCAAGCATTCCGTGTACACGGCCAGCAACAGGTCTTGACTCAAGACCGTAGCGAATGGGTCCACTTCGACGTTGCCGGAGCATTTAGAGGAAAGAGCAGTTCGTACGGGACCGTTTGAACTCAATCGTCGGTGATTGTCGTCGTACATGCGGCGACACGAGATCTTGTCGAATCGTACGGCGCGGTGGCGCATAGTTGTACGCTGCCACTTCAAAACCCAGCCGGAGCCAAGTTGTAGAATTCAGAATTTCCTTTTCAGGAAGGCAGAGGCAAGTGATAAGAAAGCCACACGAGCGGACAAAGTAGGGGCATTAAACGCTTATTTATAAACGGTATGTAGGAGAAAGCCCTCTCCTTCCAGGTATCCTCTGGCCCTTGCTGTCCCCTGACGACAAGGCGTCGTCGTTGTTCCAGGTCGACGGAGGAGACGAGCTTCGCCTCAAGCTTTTTGTGGACGTATTCGCTTTCGTCTCCGATGTTGTAGCTTTTCGGCGAAGGGGATGTGTCTATTTGCCATCGGCATTCAAGATTCATAAATCACGTGCAGTGCTGCGGAAGCTATGCAAGAAGTTCAATCAGCCTAACGTTTAACTTCGCGCTTCCCATGGTCATTCGATTAGTGCCGGTTCACCCTCGCGTTTCCCTATGGTACCCCTTGGCACCATTGGCGATCAGAAGTAAGCGAGGAAAGCACAAAAGAACGCGGGGACCGAACGACTCTCTGTCCTCCCCAACAAAGAGAGGGCCTCATGAGATACAATAAGTCCAGGTGGCCGCCATCATGACGTAGCCAGAGAAGAGAGCCTGTACGTGGCGTCACGTGTAAGTAAGCTATCCAGCAGCATAAGAACAGACGTACGGCTTTATTTAACTATTTTTTGTTGCGAACGCATCGACTGTATAAGTCTCGCTAGCTTCCACAGCATTGCACATGATGTATGAAATAGAGTATAAGAACGCAGTACTTTGGGTTTTCCGACAGAGTTCATGGCCTACATGTAGACGCTGGTGCATAGCACGCTAGGAGAGGCGATGCGTTGTCATCGCACTCGAGTAAATACGGCTTCAGATGCCTGACAACTTCAGGCGTTCACTTCCATGGCTTTTGCAAAGGCTGCCACTGCCTTCATCATGAGTCCATCCTTCGCATCCAATACGTTTCTCTTTCGGAGTCTCTCATTGTGCTTTACAACCCCTCCTCCCCCCCCACACACAAACGCCCAGCCTGGTTTTCACCTAGGAGACAGGTTTTTGCCCTTGGACCGCAGAAAGTTGACCGCAGAAAACCAGCGGTCGAACAGCACGCAAAGGGTGCGGGGCCTCCATAGTAGGCCCCCGTCTTTTTACGTTTTTCTCTCCACCAGCCTATTTTCTGGGAATACTCACCATGGGAGATATAGCTTCAGAACCGCCTGAAAGAAACACGTTCGCGTAAAAAAGTTAATTTCCGGATTTTCCCTTTTTTTAAAAGAAGCTTTAGGTCATACCGGTTTTGTGAAATGTGACATATAGCAGCCGCATTTATTGCGCATCGCAACTGATGCAATGCGACGCCGTTTACATGTAGTGCATCAACTCTAGCCTTCGCACCAGCTACAACCAAGCTCGAAGTGGCACGACGGGAGGCGGCCGTCTCCATTCTCGTGACTGATGGTCAGCGAGTCTCGAGACCAACCCCTGCCTCACGCATTCGCGCGATGCGCCTTCCTAGCGTATTACCCACATTTACATGGATTCGATGCGCTATAACGTTGATGCTATGCAACGTGCGAGCTGTGGCGCGTTTGCGCCTCAAGGCCCAATGAAGTGATATAAACATCTCATTCACCACAGTGCAGCGATTCCTCATTCGATACAAACACGAAGCAAGTGTGGAATTCGCCTCGACCGACTCGGGTGTAGCAAAGCTTTAGCGAGACCGATTTCTGGGTTAACACTCGTCATTGTTCGTATAAAGCATTTCCTCTGGTATATCAAAGCCACGTGCCTCTTGAGTGGCAGCATTTTCCACGAAAGCAGACGACTCCCCGTTCGCTGACACAATAGGAGTTGGCATTTTGCCACGACGCAATTTAAGTTTCCTCCGGAGAAGCAGGCGCTTATTAAAAGAACGCCACAATCTCAAACGTGCGAAAGTGCCAGGTGGGAAGCATGCGTCAAGACGGCACGTACTACAGGATATCTGCTCGAAGGCACCAATTGTTGAGGCTTAACGTCCCAAAACCGCGATATCAATGACGCCGTAATGGAATCCCCCGGGCGTCAAGCGTGTCACGTCCATTGAAATGCGGCTGCACCAGTGGTTGGGATTCGATCCTGCGACCTTCGGGTCAACAGTGTGGCACCATCACCCATGCCACCACGGCAGATTCCGCTATAGGAGATAACGACAGACTACGAGTTCAAAAAACAATGCATTTACGCTTTATTCGGCATGTACGGATGCACGGTGTAGAACACACTAAATGCACATAGACACAAGTAATGAATCGTGAAAAAATACAATAAGAAATGTTTTCGCGAAGAAAGCGTAAACAACCAAGCTAGACACGATATGCCCTCAAGGAACATCAACGCATATATTCCAAAGAGCTGACAGCTACTTTGGTCATGAAATTGCTTGATCATTGCCCGGCACTGAAAGCCAAAGACCACACAACTGCATGCTCTCGGGCATCGTTACTTATTAAGGTAAGGCAGCGAGTAGACTGGCTATACCAAAACGTTGGACGGAGGCAGTACATAGACGGCGGGCGCCGAATGCTACCCAATTAAAGTCGCGCGCGCGGTTACGATAGTTAAGAGTACGGCCTGCCCCCTACGAATTAAGGGCACCCCCTCGGAAGCTCGCGACTATATACTTATTTGTTCGGAAACGCCTCACGTGGGTAGGAGAGCCACAGGCATGCCCACAAGTTAGCAATAAGGACAGCATATATCGTACACGGCGGACCCACAAGCCACGGTCAGTCCCCAAAGTCTATAGCCGCAAAAAGCGGGAGGTCAGTCCAGGCGCAGCTCTTTGCGGACGTACTTGGGAGCTTCGTGTATGATGCCGGCTTGGATGAGGCCGTGAGCCGTGTCCAGGACAGACTCCCTGATGGGCCTCGGCTCGACCTTGAGGACATCGCGCATCCGCTTGTTCGAGAACTTGAACACCTTGCCAACCCGAGGGTAGAGCATCTTTGCCGACCGATCAATGAAGCCGACGAGCCAGAGACCGATGTTGGGTGCCGACAGGAACGGAATGTAATAACCCTGACACGACAGTTCTTCGCGGAGCATGTGCGCTATGTCCTTGAGCCAGACGTTGCCCGAGTTGATGATGTGTCGCTGACCGGCCGCCTCTGGCACGATCAGGGCCTGTACGTGAGCCTTGGCCACGTCGCGAACGTCACACACGGCGAAGTTGACGTATGGAATCAGGGGCGTCGACTTGTCGAGGAGTCGCTTGACAACCTCGATGCTCGTGCCGTAGGCGCCGTGCAGCGGCGGGCCGAACACCAGCGACGGGTTGACGGTGACCAGCTCGAAGCGCTTTGCGGCGGGTAGCGCGTTTACGAAGTCCCAAGCAGCCTTCTCGGCCAGGGTCTTGCTCTTGGCGTACGTCTCGAGACCCTTGAAGTCCACGTTGGTCCAGTCGTTCTCGTCGTACTCGCGATCTGCCGGAGTGTCCACCTCACCGTGCACGGCACCCATGGTGCTGGTGAGGACCACGCGCCGGACCGTGCCGGCGTCAGCGGCGAACTTGAGCACGCGTCGCGTGCCTTCGACGGCCGGTCGGATCACGTCGTCGGGATGGTTCGGTTCGGCGTTTGGAAACGGTGACGCCACATGAACGACAAGCTGGCAGCCCTTGACGGCGTCGGCCCATCCGGCGTCGTCTAGGAGGTCGGCCTCCGCCAATTCCACTGGGTGCTGGGCTTCGGGGTAGCAAGTCCGTAGCGGCTTGGTCTTGCGGTCGTTCTGGGCGTCGCGGACCGTACCGCGCACTCGGAAGCCTTGCTTGAGCAGGGCTCGAACCACGTGCAGCGCGATGAAACCGGAGGCCCCGGTGACGAGCACCAATCCACTGTCCTGGGCCATCGCGAGGCTGCGGCGGGACTGGAGACGAGCGGTAGAGACGCAAGGTACGGACAGGAGAGGCAGCGGGGAGAGCGCGCTACCTTCACGATGTGTGTCTGGCGGTGAACTGTCAAAATACCGGTTCTGCGCCACCACATAGGCCCGTCGCCTCCCCCCCTCCGGGTCGCTTGAAACGCGGAAGAGAACGCGCGCCGCCCTAGTTTCCTCCGCCGGTGGCGGCACCTATCCCGGAAACTCGGGGTCGGCACAGTCGTCGCATAGGCAGCCCGGAGAAAACGCATCATCAAAACTACAGTAGAATCAAAACAAATGGCCGACGCTACGCCGCCTGGCGAGAGACTGGAATGACGCGCCTCTTTTGAAAGCCGGAGTACCACCCGCCACGGTGATTCAGTAAATATGGTGCTCGAATGCTCAACCGAAGGTCGCGGTGTAGAGTCCCGAGCCCGGCGGTTACATTTCGATCAAAGCGAAATGCTAGAGGGCCCGTACACTTCAATTCAGACGCGCGTTCAAGAACACCAGACAGCCGAAATTTCAGAAGCGCTCCACAACGGCGTGTCTCATAATCATATCGTTTGTTTTGGCACGTACAACCCCGACAATTATCATTAAGAACGGGAAAGCTGGGACGGCGCTAATTCCACAGCAGTCGCCCGCCTTTTTGTGCATGAACAGCCAGTGGCCGTGGGTATTAATCAGATCGCGTGCTCGAGATGGAAATCAGGAATACCCGTATTACCATCTTAGCGTAGGCAGGGGCACTCACGGAAGATTGAAAAACGGCTGCTTATGACGTCATCAATACGTGCTGCTAAAAAACGCGTTGTGGTGTGGCACTTGCCTGTCCCCATTTTTGGTATGTAGACTGTTTCCTGCCATGGTTGCGACGAAAGCCACTGCATGAACAAGCGCAAAAAAAATTGTGACAACTACGCAGTACTTTCGCATTTGCCCCTTCGTGTCCTTGTGTATTGTCATCGTGATAAGAACCTTAGGCGCTAGGCTTGCCGGCGTTTCCTGTCACCACGCTGTGTCATGTTTTTATGGTTCATCATACGAACGGATATGCGCCACAACGGGTGAATTCCACAACTGAGCTATCCCAAAGGAGCTATTGAGAGAGAATGAAACATTTATTTGCGACCAAGGAAGGAATGTCGGTGAGTGGGATCCTTAGTCCGGGATCCCATTGGCACGGGCCGCTGTCCTCGCTCGTCTCACGAGAGCCTCTTGGGTCTTTGGATCCGAGCTGGACAGACCTGCCTCCCACCCTACAGGGTTCTGTTGTGCTCGTGGGTTGCAGAGGTGGATTGTGTGGACATTCCAATACCACGAGCTATTGATGGCGAGGACATACCGTAGCGCCATCTCGCAGAATCTTTCTGTGACGTATAAAACTACATCGCGTGCTACCGACTGTGCGACATGCTCGAACACTCCGGTGATTCAGGCCATTCAGCCACGGCTTTTCTCACTTTGCAAGCATATGTTGTGTTTGTATTAGCCGCTAAACAACCTAGAGTGTTTGCTAACCAAGTTTTTTTGTTTTTTTTTTGCGAGCCAACGTGCTGTCGTCACCGCGTCGTGAACTTTCGACGGAGCACATGCGCATGACGCCATGGACGCCCAACGCGAAGAGGAGCCCTGGTTATGGCGTGAAAGGTGAGTTATGATATTAATCTAGTACACCTGTAAATCGAAAAATTCTCATATTTCGCGTACAGTTAAGTTAACTGAGTTACGACAGGTGCGATGGCGTGAACCTGTCGCTTGCTTTTGCACTGAGTGCCTCCGAGAGGTAACGCTTCGGTCAGCGTGGACTGCCGCGCAAGATTCACGCGGCAACACCTCACTCTGCTTTTCAAGCGGTATCAAGTAGCCGATGATGCTTTGACATTGATTAACATAGCGTGACCTTAGCTCTTTTGCCGCAATATACCGTTACTGTTCACAACAACCGTGGTTCATGCAGCTTGCTGTCAGCAGAAGTGTTACTGGACGATTATTTACAAAATATTGTAAGCACATTTATCGTACTTAATCGTTCTCACTTGTACATAACCATCATCATCGCGATTGGGCGCGTTCATTGCTGTTCTGGGCCGTGGCAATCATCGCGGAATAAACGCTCCTGCTGGTCCTGCCTGGTGAAGTCTTCCTGCGTCTTTCAGCATATTTAAATAGGTGGAACTTCACCCGCATATATTTTTGTCTCCTTAAGGACCCCTGACGCCAAATTTGGAATCTCGATATGCTTGTGTTGTTTGATAGTCCTGCATACGCGGCCTCTTCTGACCGAATATTAGTGACGAGCGTTGTCTGTGAGATATGTTACTTTAGTTTTAAAGTAAGGGAAGGAAATACCTGGGTAACGATGCGAGCTCATCCAGGTATTCAGGTGCAATCTATTTTTTTTCTGTGTGTGTGTGTGGTTTGACGCAGACAGGGGGCCACCTCGTGGCGTTGCAGAGGTAAAGCAAGTATCAGAGAACACGGACTGCTGGGCTAGTTGGTAATTTATCTTAACTAAGTTGTAAAAAAATTGAAGTACACATAAGGAAGGCATCTGAATACAGCGCACACTAACTGAAACTTTATTGAAAAAAAAACACACATATAAGCGGCCGGATGCGAGAGCACGTCTAGTGGAAGAAATGATTAGACGAGCAGACAAATGGTATTAATGACGCGCTTCCAGAAAAGCGCGGGAAATCGAAGAGGCTTGTTTTATCAACCAAGCTGTTTATTCATATGTCGCGAAACCCTCGGTTGTGTTATTCGCCACTGAGGTGGCTTTTCTGGAAGCACGTCACTAATACAATCTGTCTGCCCATATCTAATCATTTCTTCCACTGTCCGCGTTCTTGTAACCACTCATATATGTCTGTTTTTTTTTTTTGTCAATGAAGTTGCAGTTGTTAGTGTGCGCTGTGTCCAGGTGTCCTCCTTATGTACTTCAATATTTCGAGCAACTCAGTTCAGATGATATCAGAAAACGCTTGCGGGGCGCGCACAATACCCCGAGTGGCACCCGGCGAGGACTATTGTTTGTCGCCCCTCTTGCTTTGTTGTCGGGCTGCTCTCAAAACGGTTTTTGGCTGCTTACGCCAGGAAAGCTTTTCTCTTTTTTTTTTGGGGGGGGGGGGAGGACACGCTCAGATCACCTACAGCATTTCATTCTTCAACGCCCGCGGGTCACCGAAGTCTGGGCGCGCGCACTCTCAGGCGCTGCCCCACCGTGATATTTAGGCGGGCGTTTCGGATAGAAGCGCAGTCATTTTGAATCAACGGCGCTAGCGTTAATCACACGATGCGTTAGAGCAATTACGATTCAATTTCGGCACTGCCAGACGCAAAGCCACGAATAACTTTAAAAAGACCGCACTCTCAGGCACTGCCCCACCGTGACATTTAGGCTGCCGTTTCGAATAGAAGCGCAGTCATTTTGAATCAACGGCGCTAACGTTAATTACACGATGCGTTAGAGCAATTGCGATTCAATTTCGGCACTGCCAGACGCAAAGCCACGAACTAGTAACTTTAAAAAGACCGCAAACAAAACTATCGCTCTCAGGGGTCCCTTAATACTCGCTTTCACTACACTTGCTTCTTTGGCGTGATACTATGCGAAAACGTTGCAATATCTGCACACACCGCTTGCTCAACTGTTAATTACAGTTACGATGTCTTGTTTTCGATGACTCCAGCGGTCTCTGGCATCCACCAATACGTGTGCGAGCAGCCCAGCGCATCCCGCGGCTGCTGACAGGTGAGACGTCCGAATATGCAATGCAAAAAGAACAGCAGAATGTGCAATGCAAAAGAACTACAGCGTCGTACTTGCCGCACATTATAACTCAACTTTTCTTCCATTCCCACTATCCGCAGGCGCTGCGCCGTGCTTCCTACCGGACTGCAGAGCAGAAATA
Source organism: Rhipicephalus annulatus (assembly GCA_013436015.1). Classification (NCBI taxonomy): domain Eukaryota; kingdom Metazoa; phylum Arthropoda; class Arachnida; order Ixodida; family Ixodidae; genus Rhipicephalus; species Rhipicephalus annulatus. The sequence continues at coordinate 57,270 of WOVY01004195.1, forward strand.
AGGCGCCTTCTTTCTCTAACCATTACCACCACTACATTTTCACTCCCGTTCTGGACGCAAGATCTCTTCAAATTCATAATGGAATAATTGGAAGCGCAAACCAACGGGACACAAGAGAAGAGACAAACAAGCGCATGAATTTGTACCAACTAGCCCGCCTGGCAACCCTACTGCAATCTTTTCAAATGTAAGGCACTCAAAAAAAAAAGAGAGAGGGGGGGGGGGCGCTGAGTGAGCTGCTCACCCGAGGATGAGCGCCGAGTCGTTTCACCAATTTAAGTTTTATCACTCAAGTATATCGCTGCAGCGACGATTTGGAAGAGCTCACTCACATTAGGCTCGCTCGAATGCATCCGGCACTGCGGTACCAAGCGGTCAACAAACATGTGGGCTAGAAAATGAACTGCTTCGAGGTTGAAAGCAAGCGCACTGCTCTGACAACGGCATAGGCACGTCAGGTACGAGATATTTGCTACGTCACAGCGACAGCAGCGCCGGCCTCTCCAGTGATCACCCTCGAGGCCAATAACCTCTCTTATTCGGGGGTATATCATCTCAACCGTCAGTACGCCAGATTAAAGAAGTCAACATAAGGCGGACATTTAAACACACTAATAAGCGTCGTGGCCTTTATAATTTGTGTTGTTTACGAATAAATGTTATTAGCCTCTGCAATATGGATAGTCCACTTAATAACAATACAACTAAAACTTCAAATCCCGCTTTATGCCGAAATTCTCAAGACCCGTTTTCTCGCTAAGCGGCAGGTCGTGCGTCTTTTGTCAGTGCATGCACGAACATCCATAGACCACCGTGAATAGAAACACGAACTTGAGGCTGTGCACGCCATCTCTCATTGCGATAAAGTAACGCGTGAAAGAATAAAGACGTCTGGTGTTCACATTCTGTCAACTATCATGAAGGCTTTAAAGGGGCCCTGAAACACTTTTTTTTAGTAACCGTGGAATTAATTCACTGGAAAAGCGTATTGCCTCACAAATTCAACGCCGCGAAAAATTTTAAGAATCCGTCCAGTACGAGCGGAGTTACAAAGATTTGTCACACGCTGCAATCGCTTTATCGCTTCTCTGAACCCCACGAAAGCGCTGGAAGCTAAGTAGGGAGGGATGGCAGGGGCAAACAAAAAAACGTCACGCACGCCTTGTGACCTTGAGAACGTCCTTTTTTTTTCTTTGAATACTTGGCTTTTTTCAGTGCGATCGCTCGCGCACGCGTGGACAAGTTACGGCATCCCGCGGCGATATCTGTAACGACCGAGCGCGCCATGTTCAAATTAGCCAATGGCTGACAGATGAGCCTACTACGAGTGATTTTCGGGCTTATTGCGTGATTTGTCGAGAGAAAAAAAAACAATTTTTAGCTGACTTTGATAATTTATTGTGAATTCCGCATGCTGCACTATAATATTTGGCTCGCGTGTTGCGCCTCTACTACCGAACGGCAGTATTTTCTGACTATGCTCAAAACGTGTTGCAGAATCCATTTAGAGGCATCCCGTAATTACTGCACGGATATATAACCATCAAACTTAATTCCCCCCGAGCTCTTCAGCGCTGATCTTGTATCCATCCGCGCGGTGGCGCGCATATGTCCTATTTTTCGTTATTTTGTGCTAATGTCGTGTTTCTTTGACACTGAACGTAGCTGGGAAAAACCTGTACTTGACAGCATGTATACAACTTATGTGCCCGAATGCAAGTGTGGTGGCAGTTACGCTGACTGAGGGTTAGGCCCTCAAAGGGAGCACGCCTCGTCTTGCTAGCCGAGTGCTTTCGCAACTTCCTTTCAAAGGTGAGCGCGATCCCTTGGATTTGCGGATTCTGTATAAACCACAGACAAGTTAGTTAAAAGAACAGTACATATAGCGTACGCGGCAATCCGCATGACACAGTCAGTCCTCAAAGCCCATCGCCGCAAAAAGCGGGAGGTCAGTCCATGCGCAGCTCTTTGCGGACATACTTGGGCGTTTTGTGCATGATGCCGGCTGGGATGAGACCGTGAGCTTTGTCCAGGGCGGACTCCCTGATGGGTCTCAGCTCTACCTTTAGGACCTCTCGCATCCGCTTGTTCGAGAACACCTTGCCAACCCAAGGGTAGAGCATCTTTGCCGACCGATCAATGAAGCCAACGAGCCAGAGACCAATGTTAATTAATTGAACGGTCAAAATTTCCGAAGCCCTCTACTAAAGCGTCTTTCATAATCATATTATGGATCGTGGTTTTGAAATATAAAACCACAGATATTATTGTGATCATTAACTAAGACATTATGGATCTTGGGACCTAGCTTCTCTCCATTATCAGCATTCACTGTGTGATTATCTTCAGTAATTTTGTCTACTGTTGCACTGCTGAAAAAATGAATGCAGTATTTGGTGTTGTTGTTCACAGGCCATTTGCTATGCTCATAGTCTGCTATGTGTCATAGAAAGCTATGTGCGTGGATTCGTACAGCGTGGGATGCAATAATTCTGATGGGTAATACATCGGCGAGGCTGACTAAAGAGAAAGAAGCAGAAACAGAGAGAAAAAAGAGCATACAAGCTTTCAGTAAAAGATGATTTCTCACCGAGACAAGATTCAAACGTACTATTTGAAGGCGAGCGTCGTAACCACTTGCATATCCAGTTTCTTTTTTCCTTCGTGGTTTCTTTTCAACACAGGAGTTCCAAATGGTTCTCCCGCTCGCCTTGCTCGCACTGTGGCAGCTGACTGCTGCTGCCCAGGAGGTCGAAAACAGTAACTTAATATGCAGGCACCTTGAAGGGACGACAACTTTGCAATCATCTCATATAGACGTTTAATTAGATTCTCGTTTATCCTCCTTTTTTGCATAGTCTATGTACACATGATTTTAAGACTTGACAAACACCAAACGCTGTTAGAGCCCAATCAGGCTGCCGAAATGTTTCTCTCCTAAGCGATCTGTTGGCTGCAGTCTCCCGAATTCCTCCAACTAATTCCTGGGTGCATCACTGTCTTTCCTGCACTGATAGATCGTCACCGCTGCTCAACCCTTTTCACCTCGGGCCTTGGAATATTTGGCATCAGGAAATGACCGGTTGTGGGAAAGCGCCATGCAGTCTACCTACGGCGCTAAGCCGATAACTTGTCAACACCACGTATATAAATGAAACCGCTCTCATTGGTTTTGGTTTTCCCAGGAAATGCAACAGTTGCCCCCCCTCCCCCCTTCAACCTTTGCAGTTGTGACTCGGCGCATGTCTTCAGAAGGTGCTGTCCCTTCCTCGGGCTTTGTCTGCAACGCAGGTCTGTGCGTGCCTTTGTAAATCGCAGCAATTTACGAAATCAACACCGACAGTTATCACTCTACCGGTTGATGGTGCTAGTTTCACTATGTCTGGGTGCACCCTCCATCTCGCATTTTACAGAATGGCTGGCGAGGGTCGCTGTCCGTGGGGACGAGTGACAATAGGGGAAAAAATTGGGGGCTGCGTGCCCTTGGAACCCAACGATAGGCATGGCAACTTAAAGCAGTTCAATACAGAGAGAGAACTGATTCATTCCGCCCATATTGCGACGAAGAAGTCCCAGGTAGCCATGATCGCGACAGAATGACAAACACAGAGCACTAAACATTCAAGTTCTGTTTTGTAGCGAATACATGAAGTAACAGTATTTGCCAATTATACACTGGAATGGTGGCAAGGATAAACACCTCAACAAAACAATATGCCATTATGGCTGCATTGCTTAGCTGTGTAAAACATCCTATAATAAAACGGGCCGCTAAAGAAATCATTCGCTCGGTGTTCCTTTGCAATATTCACTCACACTAGCAGAGCATAGCATAGCCATATATAGTACAGTACAGAAAGCAGATGGTAAAATGATGTGGGGGTGAGGAGGAGGAAAGAACTAGCATAGAGAGACGAAGAGAGAGAGAATGACTACAAAAAGCAATTTTATATATATATATATTATATATATATATATATATATATATATATATATATATATATATATATATATATATATATATATATATATATCTATATATATATATATATATATATATATATATATATATATATATATATATAAGGGAAAGAAGTGTATACCTAAGGGCTCGTTTTCCGTGTTTTAACACAATATTAATGAGATATAACAGACAGTAATGCCAAGGAATGTACAGGGGAAGTTATTAAACCAATGGAATGTAAATAAGAAGAAAGAAAAGTGGATGAAAAAATTACCAACTGTGAGCAGTTGGTAATTTTTTCATCCACTTTTCTTTCTTCTTATTTACATTCCATTGGTTTTAATAACTTCCCCTGTACATTCCTTGGCATTACTGTCTGTTATATCTCATTAATATTGTGTTAAAACACGGAAAAACGAGCCCTTAGGTATACACTTCTTTCCCTTATATATATATATATATATATATATATATATATATATATATATATATATATATATATATATATATATATATACGAAATCTAACAGACAATAATGACAAGGAAAGTATAGGGGAGGTTATTAGACCGAATTGTAAGGTAAATGTAAAGAAATAAAAGTGGCCGAAAAGATAACTTGCCGTGGGCAGGAACTGAACCTGCGACCTTCGAATAACGCGTTCTATGCTCTACCACTGAGCTACCACTGCGGCTATCCTCCCAGCCACTTTATAGAGTATATGTGTGAATTTAAACGTGGGAGTGTGTCAGTCAGCACGATCTGTGGCCATGGCGGCGAGTGTGGCACACTCTTCCTGAGCCTGTGTGGCGTCACGTAGCACGTGAACTTATTACGAGCTGGTAACTGACTAATACTCCCTAGTATACCATCTAAGGCACCAGGTCTGTCAGTACAAGACCCTCGTTAATCATTAAGGGAAAGAAGTGTATACTTAAGGGCTTGTTTTTCCATGTTTTGACACTATATTAATGAAATATAACAGACAATAATGCCAAGGAAAGTATAGGGGAGCTATTAGACCGAATTGTAAGGTAAATGTCAAGAAAAAAAAGTGGGTTAAAAGATAACTTGCCGTGGACAGGAACCAAACCTGCGACCTTTGCGTTATTCTTACCATAACTGCGGACAGTGGCCAGCACTCGTGGTTGGGCAAAGTGACACGCAGACACAAGGTGTTGAGGAACACCTGCAGCGCATGGTGACGAGCCTGGCGAGAAAATTGATTTGGTGGCCCGCGACATTCGTCATGGTCACGAGGCTGAACGTTGTATGAGCGCAACAAGTGCAGCTGCCAGTAGTAATGGATCTTTTGGCTGCGGCTCGTTGACAGAAGCATCAACAAGACCTTGGCTTTGCCACAAAGCAACCGGTGTACATTAACGAGCATTTGTGCCAACAACTAAAGAAGCTATTTGGGCTGACGATTGCACAAAAACGAGAACTGAAGTGGCGATTTGCATGGACCTGGGGTGGCAAGGTCTTCGCTCGAAAAAACAGACACATCTCATTCTATCCAGATAACCAGTGAAGCAGACCTGGATAAGATGCGCGAAGGTGGTCTCACTTCGTAAAGTAGTGACTACTTCGTCACAGACTTTTAGTTTTCTGCCTTACTTTTTTTCTTTAACATGACGTCACCAAAAAATATCGCACATCAGAATGATGGTGCTCACCTGGAATTTTTACACTGCAATGCACGATCGGCTCGAAATAAGTACGATGAGCTCACCACCTTCCTGGATGAATTTTCCTTTGGGTTTGACATTATTATGGTTACGGAAACCTGGTACACATGCGACGAGGAAGTGTTTAGATTACCAGGCTATAATAGCTTTTACTTGAATAGATCTTCCCGCCGAGGGGGAGGAGTACTGAAGTTAATCTCTGAAAAGCTATCTTGTAGCTTACTCAGTGAATTTACAACAATCACGCTGGATTATGAAGCTTTAGCACTAATCCAAGATAACCATGTTTATGTTGTTCTTTATCGCCTATCTGATGGGTGTGTTGAAAAGTTCTATGTCTTCCTTGAAAGGCTACTAACTTTTGTAGGCACAAATAAGCTGTGCGTCGTTATAGGTGGTGACTGTAACATCATCCTTTTACAAAGTAATGAAATGTCACGTTCATTCCAGCTGTTGCTTGATTCTTATGCATGCACAGTCACATTAAACGAACTGACTCGTGTCAGTATTCACTCTGAAAGTCTTCTTGACATATTTATCACGAATGATAGAAACGACTGCATGACATCAGGTTCTGTTATATCGGATGTGAGCGATCACTTCCCTGTATATATGATATATAAAAAGAATAAGCTTTCTAGACACCTAAAACCAAGTCCTTTAAAACCCTATGAAATACAGCAAATCAATTCAAGAACTTTGGAGCAATTTAGACACAATATTGAAAGGTTGTTAAACTTCAGTGCCTTGTATAACTGCAAAAATGCTGATGAGGCTTACGATACTTTGATGCATCCTTCAAAATATGCATATCACTATTGCTTTATACCTGTGTCACACGGGCGCGCAAAAAGTCTTTTAAGTAAGCGGTCTTTTACGAAGTTCAAAGACTTTTAACAAAGAGGTGTTGCGGTGCAGACACACGGCAGCAACGATCTCCTTTTAGTGTTTTCGTTCGAAGACGCCAGCGAAAGCGTGGCGCTAGCAGTTAAAAGAGAAGCAATGAAAATTAAACGATGTATCACGATGTACAAATTAAAGACTTGTTGCACTGCTCATTTCTTCAAGTAAATTTAAGAATAAGAGATGAAGAAACACCAATGTGAAAGTTTGTTGCACTAGTTAAGGAAGCATTCCCATAACTAGCGACGTGCACAAGTCCGTCTGGCACCACTGCGCTTTTATTTACCGTATTTGTTTTTCGCTGCTCTCGACACGTTATGGGCGACCGTACGGAAGAAAAAGCGAAGATCGCAAGCCTCACGGCCTGCCTTCTCGTTCTGGAAAGCGAGGCAGACGCTGCAAAAGCCGCCAAGGAGAGGATCAAGCAGGAACTGCTGTTCAGCAATTCCTTGCTGTGCGCACTGGAGCTGTCGGAGAAGGCCTGCGATCGATAGATCTGGGCCTTCAGACGAAACGAGAGGTGGTTCGAGGGAACTGTACCTCACCTCGGTGAGCAGAACTTCAAGCTATCTTTTCGAGTGTACCCGTCCACCTTTCGTTTCATTGTGGAGAGCTTGCGCAGTGAGCTCGAAAGACGGTGCAGCAGCATGCGTGAAACCATCAATCCTGAGAAGCGAGTCGGCATTTCCCTATACAAGCTTGACCACTTGAATGACGGGCAAACACACGACTGCCACGCTTTCCTCGCTTGTGCAAAATGGCGCGGCGTGAGACCGAGCGTCACCACGTGATATTGCCGACGCGTTGTAGCTGCTTACGAGAGTAGAAAAGGAAATAACCATTAAAAGAGTTCATTACACCTTCTGAAGGATATGAAATTTGTTTTTACAAAGAGTTTTGGTGACAAAAAAATAAGCATTCGCTCTTTTTTTCCCACCATTCGAAAATTGCTGGCGCCCACTGGTTTCGAGGCTACTCATTCGGAGCCGTAAAAGAGATCGACGAACTCCGTTTACGAAAAAGACCGCTTCTGAAAAGGAGTTCGCTCTGTGCCGTGTGTCTGCTGTCAGGAACTCCTTTTCAGAAAAAGACCGCTTACATAAAAGACTTTTAAGTGCCCGTGTGACAAGGGTATTAAACTAAAGACTGTGAGAGCCTCAAAGAAAATTCGGAAGCCATGGTTAACAAGCGAATGCCATGAAATGATTCGTAAAAAGAATGCTTTATATCATAGATTTATCAAAAGTAGAGACAGCGGTCATCTGGCCGAATTCAAGAAATTTAGAAACACGTTAAACAAAACTTTACGTAACAAAAAGAATGCTTATTTTCTAAACCTATTTGAGAGGGCAAGTTCTCGTAGTGATGTTTTATGGCAGGAAATAAATCGTCTGATTCACTCTGGCCCTCGCCAAACTAAGGAACTGGAGCTCGTAGTGCATAATGAAATACTTAGCGGTAAAAACTGGCAAATAACTTCAACAAATATTTCACGACTCTTGTCTCAAATAGCACGTCATGTGTGGACAAACACTCTATTTTGCAATTTATGGGCACATCAAATATGAAATCTGCGTTCTTAGAACCAGTAACGGAACAGAAAGTACATTCCACTTTTATAGGCCTCAAGAATAGTAAAGCGCGCGATATTGATGACTTTCAAATTGGCCCAATTAAACACGTACTTGACCTTCTAGTGCCTCCACTTAAGGGGAGATGCGAGTCGAAAAATCGCGTTTTTAGCGAAATTTCTCGTATTTATGATTTTTATTGCATTGTAATCTTCAAACCTTTTCTTTCATCTGTGAAAATTTCAAAACTAAATTCGAACCGCAAAATGCAAAAAAAAATGTGTATGAAGGCATCGTGGTGGCTCAAAATTTCGTGAATTTGCGCCGATATTGGCCATCTTTGACTGCGCGCTGCTCCCCGTCCAACACCACCTAGAACTAGAGAAGGCCTGTGCAGGGCTGCGTGACGTCACCGCAGTGAGATCGGCCTAAAAGTCGGCTTCACCCAATGCTACGCTTTTTCTTTCCGAAATGGCATTTTCCCTACATTATTATTATTATTTTCGCGGTTTTGGAGTGCACAGAATATTTGCATTAAGGAATATTTTCAGTATGTTTTAACTAAACGCTGGCTTGAAATAATTCATCAGGCACTCGTGAAATTTTCAACAGCACGCACAGCCATTTCGTGCAGTTTAAAAGAGGCTTAAATTTTCGTTGTGAGACATATTTATTCGTGATGCATCATAATCCAAACAGGCAGAACAATTCATAAGAAAGAAGATTATGCTTGAAGAGTACTGAGCTTCCGCTTCGCAGCCTTGCTTTCAGTTCCTTTATTTTCAACTTTGTTCCGCTTTGCAGCCTTGCTTTCATTCAGTTTGTTATTTTGAACTTTGCACAAATTATTCAGCAGCCCCTGTCGGAAAAAAACGGATGGTGGGCATGGTGGAAACCACCACCCACCATTATAGTGGATTAGTGTAGTGGGTGAATGTTGGGAAACGCCCACCATGGCGCATGGTGGGTATGGTGGGTGCTGCAGTGCCGGCAATACTTGAGCGCGAAATGACGTCATAATCACCGTGACGAGCTGCCACAAAAAATAAAGAAGAATTCTATAAAAACAGTATAAAAAAAACACCCGTCCCGTAAAAAAAACAAACAAGGCGCCACGGAGGATCGAACGTGCAACCTGCGGATTCCCATTTGAGGACGCTAACCACTGCGCCACACCAACTTTTTCTTTTTCCTGGTATTTATTAAAGTACTTGAGCAATAAAGACAATATCAAGCGAACAAAAGTACAATCAATCCCCAAAGTAAGCGCTCAAGCGTTACTCATAAACACTAAATGGCTAACACAGCGTGAGTTCCTCACATGAACAGTTCTTCACATCGTGTTATACAAACAAAAAAGGGGTGAGGTCAAACAGTTCTCTAAGACGGAGTACCAGTCCGGTCTAAAGTCTAGCTCATCGTAGATGTTTTTTAGGTGGATAGCCATTTGAATGAAGTGTGCGCTTGAAGAGGTGGTGGGCTCTGCATTGCGGTCTTGCATTCGTGTCTTCCACAAGCTGTGCAAACCCATGAGGAAAAACATATTCAATAAACGTGGCTCGCGCGTGCACGCCCAAGCCGTCAGCCCTGCGCCACACCAACATGACGTTGTATGAGTGTTAAATACTTAGTTGCCATACAAAATTACGGTTCAACTTAAGTAATGTTTGTCGTGTACACAACATAGACAAGATCTACAGCTGCTACTAAAAATTGCACATTTATTAAACACAAGCAACTGCGGCCTGTAACGATTGCCACTATGTTAACGGCACTAGTGCTATTTTTTTTACAATTCCCAACTTCAAGAAAAAAGCCAAGTGGACTGGGGAGCACCAACAGTTTCCCGGCGGGGTCTGCCAAGTTTAATATCCGTTTCGCGCTTGTTCTAAAGGGTGACATCTGCTCACGCTTTATGACGCCTCTACGCTCATTCCATAGATACACCCGCCTAATTTATTTGATTGAATATTGGGATGCTTTTCGCGCAATGTAGAGGGCGGTGGCGCCAGCGCAATGCTGTAGCTTTTTTGCTACAGCAACTTCATAACGGCTTGGCCAAAACGAATGCAGTGTGCCGGAAACACTACGCTTCATGTTGGTTCACCAAGCATACGAATTGCCACGTCTGAGTTCTCGTACAAAAGCTAGAGAAGTGCCGGCGAGTGCGACCGGCGGCTGTCGGTGAGAAGACACTTAATTACGTTCTCTGGGAGTGCTTTAATCGCGTCGCATCGATGTTTGTTGCTTCTTGAGCGGACACCATACACAATGAAAAATGCTTCATTTAGGTTAATTGATGCCATGGCTGCGCTGTATTGTCATACTTAATCGTCGAAATCGTGTATTCTGAAACCCGGAAGCACGGATAACACAATTGTACGGGCTCGGTCGGTAGGCCTAACTTTGATGGAAATCATGGTGGTAGAACATGTAGTGTACTGATCCCAGATTGGTACACTATATAAATTGCCCGCCATTATAAGCCCACCCATCATCTGCTTACTGCTTCCCAGCATTATCGCGATGGTGGGCAGAGCTTCTCAGCTTGGTACACCATGTGGCCCACCATAACAAGCAGCACCCATCATCTGCTTAATGCTTCCCAGCATTATCGCAATGGTGGGAAGAGTTTCTCAACTTGGTACACCATGTAGCCCCACCATAATAAGCACCACCCACCATATGCTTAGGGCTACCCAGCATTATCGCAATGGTGGGCAGAGTGTCCCATTATTTCCCACTATCTAGCCTCTGCTTTCCACCATCATTTCCACTTTACCCATCATCTGTACACCATACCACCCAGTATGTCCCGGCATAACCACCATAATTTCCACTACGTCCCACCATAGCCATCATAATTTCCACCATGCCCACTATTATTTCCACTATGCCCAACATGTTTTCCAGTATCCACCATGACAATTTTTCCGATAGGGGCGTATTGGCAGCAGCACTGAGAACATATTTTAAGACAAGTTCAGGTGAGTGGCCACCATCGCAGAAATCCAAGTCTTCATTGCACTCAACCAGGGAAGTCGCGAGGCTTACAAGAACTTCTTTTTGTTTTGCGCAAGCAAAAAATTGTGATGCGTACTTCGGACTTCTCAGCTTGTCAAGCACAATTTCCATTGTGAGCACGGCATTCACAACTACCGCTTGTGGAAATTTCAGTCCACCACGCGTTGCATCAGCTATCAGCACATCATCATCCAGTTCAATGGTCCGATTCTCAACAGTCAAGTTTTTCTGGCAGGAAGAGCAGGCAAGTTTCCTAACTGCAGCATATGCACAATATCCTGCTACATATGTAATAGCTGGTAGCATTTTCTCCTTCTCCTTCACATCATCGTCCATCACTGCAACATCAAACTGCTTAACAAGGAATTTCAAATCAGTGGTAGGAATGCAAGGTGCAATGGTATCCAAGTTGGGAAGATTCTAGTTCTAGGTGGTGTTGCCCCGTCGCAGAGCCGCCCGGCTTCGCGATCGGTTGGGAAAGTTGCGTCCGGCCTTCTTCGTACAGCTCCGACGACCGCCAGTTTCGTACGTGGGAAAAAACTACGAGGCCTTTTTATCACGTGGTTTGAGCGGTTTGAAACGCGCGGCAACCTAAGCCGCATCGCCATTGGCTAGCGAGTCATTGTCAGCTGTGTTGGTGGCGGCCATCGGCATTTGGTCCGTCTGTTTTCTGCGCGTCTATGCATATTTCCACGATGACAAGCCCGAAAAAGTGCAACGTGAGACCGCAGAAGTTTTCGAACGAAGCACAAGTTCAAGGGAAGGCGGCGTAAAGCGCCCCGAACGACGGCGACGAACGAGAACGCGCCTACGTGTGCTAGGCCTGACGGCGGCATCGACGAGTGGCACGAGCGACAGTGGCTGCGATGAAGGGATTGACGCTGCGCTTTCTTTCGTCAGTGCTTCGAAAAAGAAGCTCGGCTTCTTCGAAAAAGACGAAAGACAGCGCGATGAGGTTTGTGCAACGACAGTATTGTGCGACACCCTCTTGCTGAGGACACTTGTGGCAGGTGCGGCATGCCCTGCTTGCGGTATTCAAAAACTTGCCGTTCGGGAGCCGGCAGAAAAGCGCAAGGGACTTTCGTCGCTCCTCGAACTTCATTGCGAAAACAGCGAATGCTCAGCGACTGTTATTTCGTGCTCCTATACGTCACTGCGTGTTACGGCGGACGGCAGCAGCCGAGTGAGCCATTGGTACGACAGTGGGAGCTCCCGAGATAGTTTCGCCGTAAATGTGAAGGCGGTGGTGGCTGCACGCGCTGTCGGCATTGGGCATGAGCAATTGTCGAGATTTTGCTCCATTATTGGACTCCCAAAGCCAATGCACCACCGAGGATTTATTTCGATAGCAAAGAAGGTGCACACCGCTGCCATGGCAGCTGTGAGTGAAAACTTGCGCCGATCCAGAGAGTTGACGAAAGAGGTAGCAGGCGAAACTGATGTGGCTGTTATGTTCGACGGCACTTCGCAGAAGAGGGGCCACAAAAGCCACAACGGGATTGGCGCAGTTATCACCTTAGATACTGGCCTCTGCTTAGACTTCGAGGTCATATCAAATTACTGCCTGACATGCAGTAGGCACAAGGATATGGGCCCAGACGAGGAAGCGTGGCAGGTATTCCAAGGCCCAGTCTGTGAAAAAAATGCAGACTGTTCCTCCCATGCCATGGAAACGGGCTGCAATGCGCATTTGGCAGAGAACATCGACTTATGACACCCCAATGCATTTCTTGACATTCTTGAGTGACGGTGACAGCAAAGCATATAGTGCAGTTGCAGGGTCAAAAGTCTAGGGTGCTGTCAATATAGAAAAAGAAGACTGCACTAATCATGTGGCCAAGAGACTTGGCACCGCGCTACGGAAGCTGCATGTGCCATTACCACGAGGGCAGAAAATGAAAGAGCCAGCCATTCAGAAGCTCCAAACATACTATCAGATTGCCATAACAAGCAACAGGGGGAGTGTACGGGATATGTGCACTACAGTATGGGCTTCGTACTTCCACTCATGCTCTACTGACAATGCTGGCAGCCACAAGTTTTGCCCTGCAGGAACAGAGTCGTGGTGCAAACATCAACGCGCTGAAGCACTTGGTGAACCTGCACCACGTAACACGCCTCTCCTGACAAAAGCACAGGAATTGGCTGTTTTGCCCATTTATAAGCGGCTAACGGATGAGAAGCTCCTTGCTCGATGCATCAAAGGGAAAACCCAGAACGCATCGGAATCCCTGAACAGCAAAGTTTGGCTACTTTGCCCCAAGACTAAGTTTGTCTCCCGAACGGTTGTCGAGACTGCCGCATCTATGGCAATCCTGTGGTTCAACAAGGATCATGCTACTTTCGAGCACATCCTGGAAGAGCTCAACATACTGCCATCTAGAGATCTAGTTATTTTCAGTGAGTCCCGCGATGCGAGGCGCATCAAGAGAATGTTTGAGCGTCTGACAGCAGAAGCAAGGGCCCACCGTCGTCGTGGAGTGAAAAGGGCACGGCTAGAAGAGAGCGCTCGCAAGGACCGTGAGGGTACAACTTATGCTGCAGGACAATTCTAGTAACTTGCAGTGCTTTTCAAAGTTCTGTTGAACATTATGGCCAAAGATTATGCATTGCTAACAATTCTGTGATAAAAAAAAAAAAGGTTTCACACTTTCAAATGCGTTTTTCTCCTTTTGCAGTTTTGTGTGATCTGTGCTTCTTATACACGCTAGTTCGTATACTTACAATTGTCATACCTCTATGAAATTTTGCACATAGCATGATGAAGGCCCATAGAGTGCAAGTATCTATTCAGATTGTGAGTGCTGCTTGATTATGTTTTTCAAAAATTACATAACATTGAAAGCCCTTGGCAACTAGAGCCATAGTAAATTTTTCTATTTTATTATGGTATTTCACCTTTTTACACACAAAATTAATATATTTTTTGCACTCTACAGTTCCAAAGAATCAGTCATTTATATCTGCATGCTTTATCTCAAATCTTTATAGGTCAGAATTGTTGCATAACAATGGCCATAATTTTGCAGTATCTGACCTGCAGAAAGAAAACCAAGCAATCTACATGAAAATAAATGACATATTTGAAAAGAGGAGAAAAAACTATTAGCATGCCAATTTGTGTTGAATTCAGACTGTTATTAAAGAAAATCGTTTTTCGAGTAGCATCTCCCCTTAACTCTCTGTTCAACTAGTGTCTAGCCACAGGAGTTTTCTCCAAGAAAGTGCAGCACGCTAAAGTTTGCGTGTTGTACAAATCAGGAAATAAGAATGACTTTTCAAATTACCGTCCAATCGCAATATTGCCTGTTATTTCTAAAGGGCTAGAAAAGGTTATCCGTAAGCGAATTATATCTTTCTGCGATAAGCATTCTCTGATTGCATCAGAACAATTCGGCTTTCGTCAAGGTTTACCGAGTGAACACGCTTAAAAAAAAGAAATCATCTTAAAGGGATTTGAGGAAAAGAAGATAACACTGGGTATTTAGTATATTGATTTTTCTAAGGCGTTTGACAGAATACACCACCAAACTCTGTGTACTAAACTAGAACATTATGGTTTCCGGGGTGTAGCCCTAAATCTCGTCAAATCTTATCTAGGGAGTAGAAAGCAATGTGTAAGCATTAAAGATTAAAGTTCTTCACTAATAGACATAAACACCGGTGTTTCCCAGGGAAGTGTGTTAGGCCCTGTGTTATTTACCATCTACGTAAACGACATAGTAAGAGTTAGCGATAACGTCGAATTTTCAGTTTACGCCGATGACACAAGCTTGTTCCTCCAATCCGACGACGTATCTAATCTTAGTATACTAGCTCACGATGCACTAGAAAAGCTACAAAAATAGAGTGAAGTGAATTCTCTTGTTATCAATGGTGCTAAAACAAAGGCTGTTCTATTTAAACCAACTAATAAAAAAAATATATTCTAGCTTAGACTTACACCTCGGTGACAAAAAGATTGGGATTGTACAAGACGTTAAATATTGGGGGTCACTTTCAGTGAAGACTTAAACTGGGATTCGCATGTGTATGATGTTGCCAAAAAGCTTGCCAAGGCATGTGGAGTGCTTTCAAAATTAAGAGATATAGTTTCTCCAAAAGTTGAACTCCTCATTTATAATGCTTTATTTCACTCGCACATCAATTGCTGTACCCTCGTCTGGGGAAACACCACGCAAAAGAACAAATCAAAATTGATCAGGCTACAGAAGAAGGCAATACAACATATTGCAGGTGTTCCATACGACGCTCATACATCAACATTATTTACAACATATAACGTGCTCTAAGTAGAACAACTGTACAATTTCAATCTCTTTGCTCAATACAAACATGGTTTGAAAAGTAAAACCAACTTTCTGACACTGTGTCAGCTCAAAGAGTCACCCACAACACCTTACAACATAAGGAAAAGAGACACATGGCAAATACCGTTTTCGCAAACGAATTACGGCCTTAAAAGTCTTAAGCATATTGTTATAAGACAATATCATGCCAAACTTTTTGAATCCCCTAAACAACAGAGGCATTACGCCCGATATGTTGACAAACAAGCAGTGGAAAGAATATTTAATTAGCAACCCCAGAGAGTCTGGAAATGTGATCAATTAATCTCGAGTTCATTTTCACTATGTATTATTTTATAGTATCATATTCAATTTGATAATTCGTTTGAATAGAAGTGCATTTTTACCTTTTCATATGCACATGTACAAACATGAACTGCTACATGTATTTGTGTTTTCGTTATGCATACCATTTCAAGGTAGTGTTTCTTATATATATAAATTATGTTCTTTTGTATTCCTTCTCACTTTGTTCTCCCATAATATGCCACATTCTTTCAATGTCTGCGATTTTACATTATGCCTGCAGTTGAAGTTTGCTGCTAAATTTGTTGATATTTTACTTGCTTGTGTTATGCGCTCTTGTACTTTTTCTGTTTTACTTGCTTGTATTTTATTTCTTTTTTTACATCACCACGAGTCTGCGGCCAATATGCTCGGGGTCAGGAATCCCGTCAAGCTGCTTTTTAGCTGCTTTTAATTCCTGTCCTTGCATCTTTTTTCACTTTTTAATCTGATTAGCATTTTGTTTGTGTTGACCATTGCCATTGTATGAAAACATTGAATCACTGTACTTTAACATGATTGCTGAAAAAGATTGCTAAATAAACTGAAACTGAACTGAAAACCATTGTCCTGCACTCGTCCCGGACACAAAGGCGAGCAACAGCGGAGCAGGGTTGCCGGCAGGCAAACCCTGGCGGGACAAGAGAGCACGTAAGCGAAAGGAGCAATGAATGACGATGACTGTGACGTTGAAAATAGTGAGCTGCACCACAGTATGAACGACCCTGCAGCGCTCGGCAAACACGGCGCATGATAGGCATGGCAAAGGAGACTACGGCGATGGCGTGGACAACAAAAGGACCGCTGTGGAATGTCCCACACAACTACCACAGAAGCACCAGCCGCCAAGATGCGCGGGGAGTTTGCGAGAGACTGGCATGGTGTGTGTCCTTGTGTGTTGGACAGCCGGCGGGGAGAAGGATAGTCTGTGAACGGCAAGTGTAGTGATCGGGAGGAGTATGTTTGACCTATGAGCATAACAGTTCACCGTTTCTTGTTACTAATACTAAGTGTTTTTCTGAGTTTAGAGGTAGCATTTTCATTCCGTGCTGAGGCTTAACGACGAAATCCCTGCAAATTTCAAGGTGGGGTTACCGCCCGCCTTTTCTTCATGTGTTTTCTTGCCCACCAAGCGGTTTCTCGTGATTAGAATGACGATTTCTGAATTATGAAAGAGAAATTAACTAATATTGCTACGTACCAGTGGCATAGCAAT
This sequence comes from Rhipicephalus annulatus, assembly GCA_013436015.1. Taxonomy (NCBI): domain Eukaryota; kingdom Metazoa; phylum Arthropoda; class Arachnida; order Ixodida; family Ixodidae; genus Rhipicephalus; species Rhipicephalus annulatus. The sequence continues at coordinate 74,269 of WOVY01004195.1, forward strand.
CAACACAATGAAGCAGAGGGCGACAGCAGATAGACTGGCGCGAGCTCTATGTATTGACCTCTCAGTTCAACTAACCAGTCATAAATGCATATATTCCCCGCACCTGCGCTTGCTGGGTCAGTCTTCCTCGTAACAATATGAAAAAAGAAAATCATTTTTCTCTTCTAATGGCCATGTGCTGGCCACGTTTCCAGATCTTTTCAGGCAAGAGTCTCTAAGTCAACAATCTACCTTAAGTGGGTTGGCTTAAAGGTTTCATGCTTTGGAAAAAACAAAATATTAACATTTTATTAAAGCTTCAATTTCCACTTTGAAGAAAATGTGTAAATGTACATCACTTCAGTGACAATATACCTAAAGGAAAAGGCATGCTCTGCATTCACAGTGTGTGGTCTCAATTAAATTAAGTCTAGGGAGTCACTTTGCTTTTTCGAAAAAGGAAGTCACTTTTCCTTCAACGAGCTCTAGAACAAAACAAGGATTAGGACAGTCCAGTTAGTTTCCTAATGTAGAAGTATAACTGTGAAGGTTTGTGAATTCCAACAAGAGGTTCCTGAAGGTACTCTGCCTCGCGGCTTTCAAATGGTTCCCGCCTGCAAGACCATTTCCGACGCAAGCTGTTTTCCGATCCTCCCCATGTGAAGCTTGCATGCTGCTACGTACTGCTTGTTTTCGCACAGCTGCGCGATGTCTTCCATATCTTCCACCTGGACATGGGAAGCAAAGGCCCAAATGAGGCAACACAGCAAAGTTTTCTGCGTCCGCAGTAAATGCGAGCACGCTTGCCAACCTGTGAGCATCTGAAATTAGTACGTAAACTTTCACTAACTTGGTTTAGAGGGGGCGGGGAGCAAGGGGCAGTCAGCTTTTGAGGCTTGCTTCGAGATTGTCTTTTCAGGCATGCGTCACTTTTTATTAATATTAATTCACATTTACGTTTTCATGCAACACACGGGTACTCACAAACTTGGCACAACATAAACTGACCATGGTGACTTTTTCAGTTACTGCTTTTTGGTGATTCAGCATCCTTTAGAAACTTGTATGTGCGAGGCTTGTCCTTCAGCACAAGGTTTGGACATTCGCAAAAGCAACTTTCCTTTTACAACAAAATTATTTCTCAAGGTTATTGACAGACAGTACTATAAGGTTGCCAGATAAGGGCAAATTTATGTGCCTTATAGAAAGTTTGGGTGAGGTGGCCGGCATGCTGAGAAGGAGAAAACAGAAATGTGACTTTGAGCAGCGTAGTGCTCTGTTTTGTACGTTCATGCACACATTCATGCTCTGTACACATACATACTTTTGTTTCAAGCTAGGTGGCATTGCACTTTATCCACCTTGAATAGTTGGACAAAAAAAACTTAGATAAAGGAGATTATTCTCTAAAGCAGTCTTTCTCAGCGATAGATGTGTTGAGGACCCCTTAAGGGCTGGTGGAAGTGATGGGAGACCCCTTGGAGCAGAGGGGAGCGAGGGGGAAGTGTATGTAAATAAATTAACAAAACTAGAATGTGAAACAGGTGTCGTTTATTGCTACCAAAAAGATCCAACAAACGTGCCACATCACTTCATTTTGAACAGTTCATCAATGCGCGGCACAGTAGCGCTTAAAGTGAAATGCGGGTGAGAGTTTCGCGAATCATCGAAAGGGCTTTGCGGACCCCCAATCGAGATCCACTGCTCTAAAGAAACAATACAAGATTTGCTATCCAGTTTTCTTAATACCGCCCAGTTACTGGCAGATCCTGCTAACATCGCTGGTTCCAGTAGTGAGGCCTACACGGTAATGCAAGTTCTTTAAGCTCAACCAGACATTTCCTGGCGGTCTCGTGCACGATGTCGTTTTCTCTGAAGTTCCAGCTTGCCTGACATTAAGTTTTGCTCCTTTGAAATAATAGCTTGCATGACATGACCAAAATAACGAGGTTGGTTGTTTGTTTCAAATAACTGCTTCATAACGAACTGACCACTCACTGGATATGTGTATGAGACCTTGGGTGACCATATTCATAAACCTCTAAAAGACATGAACTGGAACTGTTATGGGTCCCTGAAACTTGAGATTAATTGCAACAAATACCATACTACGTGTTGACATAAGCAGGCACGCCAGACTCATGCGGTGGCATTCTCAGATGCTTCTATTAACCAGTGAATGCCTGTGAACATAAAATTTGCTGCAGCAACTGTTTGTAATGAGAAACGGAAGCAACATGCCCAAAAAACATTAACTGACTGCACCTCTTCTACCATGAAGTTGTAGTACTCTCAGTCCGAGTAAAAACATGTTGACCTGTGGTGAGTCAACTACCATCACGGTCCATCAAAGCCATACAGGATCCGTTGAATTACAAGTGAGCCTTTGTAATAAGTGGACAGTCAAGGATACTGCTGCCAATAGGCAGGAGCAACTGTTGTTTTCCAAAGTCTGTAAGCTTGCCTTGCTTCTTCAACACCGAATCCATTATCACTGTTAAAAGATTGTTCAAAGCCTCAATGTGCTCATTACAAGGAGCTGGGGTGCAGATCTGCTCTTTCAGTGAGGTCACGTACTAGAATGCTGTTAAGGTGCGTTTCCACTAAGGCGGCACGACACCAATGCAGACACGACGCCAACGCGGCAATCGGCCAACGATGTCGCCGGACCACCTGGTACCACTGAGTGTTGATGACAATTGTGGCGCCTCGAAAGACAGCACAGTGTCGTCGTGTAACACGCCAACAAACTGAAAACACCAGCAAAATGACTCGTCAGGCTTGACTTTGGCAGGTCATTGGGAGATCAAGCCAAGCGAAAATTTGCCCATGCCATTGCTTCTGATGACGAAAGGGGAAATCTCAGGGGGGGGAAGGGGAGATAAGAAGGCCCAGCACAAGAGAACCAAAAGCCTCCTAATGGTCACCTTGCACACTTCACCTAAGTTGTTTTTCAATTCGCTTTTTTCTCTCCCCAACTCCTACCCGGGAGGGACAATGGCGGAGCAGAGAGCACAGCCAAAGGTGAGAAGCAGGTGGTGCCCTGTTTCGATTTCTTCGTGCAAGTTTAGCTGGTGTCGCCGGGTCCCTCCAATGTGACTAGAGAATTGGCCGACAGGAGGTTTTGAGCCTGACAAGGCTTGAAACGGTGCCTTTCACAGACCATCAGTGAACTGTTGGTGTCATTGCAGTGTGAATAGGACGATGACAAGACAAAAGACAGTCAGTGGACCAAAATCAGTGTCGCATCGCTCTAGTGTAAAACCACGTTTACTGAGCTTAGAGATGATGGTGATGTTGGCGGGCCATGTTTTAGCACCAAACCGCTGTGTCAACAATTCAGATTTTTAAAAAAAATTTTCACTGTTTTTTATTGGTAGCTGATAACGATGAACCAACGAGAATTGGAGATGAGAAGGTGGACGTGGGAAACAGGTGTCATCATTGGCTTTTCTCACTTAGTAATGTTTTCGGTTCCTTTATTTCTTTTTTGAAGATCATGTTATCTATGTTGTCATGTGTCACTAACAAGCATATTTAAAAGCACGGACATAAGCAGAATGGCACACATCCCCTCTGATCTACACAAGCTTGGAGTCATAGCATATTTGTCATATCTGAGACCAGCTACCATTGACTAAACAGGCTGTCATGCAATCTTCATCTGTAATAAATGACTATTTGTTATGTACGAGATCATTATAAGTGGGCTCGATTACAGAGCACTGGTCCTAGAGCTACTGTATGGTCTCTTATTTCACAGATTCAATTAAGGACAGTTCATCTCGTTCAGAAAACTGCGGCCTCTCACTTCTTCATTACAGCGGCCAAAGCGACATTGTTCCGCTCTCTGATGTGACATCAATCACTGACGACATCACGTCTTGGGCTGTGCCGTACGATAACCTATCTCTACTCCTTTATTCCACATCCTTCTAGGGACTGGAATGGCCTTCCCGGATCAATTGCCTATATTCAGAAACCCGTTTTGTTTTTGAGTATTAACAGCTAACATTCTTAATCCTGTTACTCTCACATCTACAGCTGCAACGCTGTATGCCATATTAGCTGTCATTGAAAAATCTGTAAACAGGGCGGGTGCTGGAGCTGATGATTTGACAAGCGAACTTGTCTTCCAAGACAAGTCTGCTTGTCCAATCATGAGCTCAGCACACGCTCTGTTTACGGATTTTTTATCACAAAGTTTCATCTTAACCTTCCATTTTCTGGACTAGCTATTATTGTTTTTTCGTATTGTCTAGTTACTGCCATATATCTGACATCTATGTAAATGCCTTTGGGCTTGTGTACTAATAAATAAATAAATAAATAAACACCCACAGCTCAGTGCAGATGGTCTGCCTTACCTGTTCCCTTTCCATAGATGGCCTGAAACTTGTCGGTGATGAACTGGACAGAGGCTTTTGTCCTGGACTTGAGCGCAGCCCGTTGGCGGTGTAGTCGATGCGCCTGCCCTCCTGGCCGTACATGTGTCGCACGCTGTACGTGAGGCGCGAAGTGTTTGCCTTGCCACGTGTGGCTGCAAGTGGCCTGCTTGCCGGGAGGCTCGACAGTAGTGCCGACTCCAGAACTCAATCGCCTCCTTCAAGTCCAGCCCAATCTCCTTCAGGAACAGCGAAAAGACGAACTGAAAGGAAACAGACACAGTTGTACACTAGTTCAAGAACACATTATTAAAGGAGCATGGCCTCAAGCTTGGTTAAATAACACATACTGTGAAGCAGATGCTCCTGTGAACAGCTTAGCCAGATCTTGAAGTCTTGCATGGCAAAATGTGTTTGCAAGCGGAGAAAGTTTTCACTTTATCAAGTTCCCTCTCTTATGGTCTTCATACAGTTCACCCACTCTCTTCTTACAGAGCAAGCGCCCTTCTCCCAGCATTTTCTTTTCAACCTGTTCTCTGCTACATAATACTGCTGCAGCTGTTTCTGGAAATTCAAGTTTCGAGAGTCTTCAGATGTGTGCACAATGTCTGAGTACTCTTACAGAGTGGCGCTTTGGGAATGCATTCTGAGTTATCACAAATTGTCAGAATATTAAAGGGGGTACTGGGGGTACTGACACATTTCAGTGCAGATATAGCTTGCAGGATCGATTCCTGCAAACATGCGCATATCGTCTGCAAAATATCAGCAGCAAATACAGCTTTGAAGGTAATTGTAATAAATTTTGAAGTTTGCGTGGGCAATCGGCTCCACCCCGCCCTTGGGGACTTTGTACTTCCCTCATGTGACCGCACCCGCAGTAAGTTATGACGACGTCATAGCCGCCATATTTCTTTTTTTGTAGCATATGCTCTCGCAGAGTATTACTCGACGTGTGCTCGCGAGTCCGTGGCCGCGGCACACAAGTTGAAAGTTTGGTGTTTCATGACATTGCTGTCTTGTTTCTTGTCCGAAAAAAACTTGTTGATGCGAACCGTGCGGAAGTGCATTGCAGTTTCTGGTGCTGACGTGGTTGAGCCTTGCACCGCTAGGTGGTGATGGTTGCACCCAGTGGCTTGTCATTTTTGAAACCGAAACTGACATTGGTCATAATAACAATCCTGCAATTATTATATCTCGCGGCCCTGCAGAAAGCTATGTGTCGTGTTATGACTAACTAGCACCCAGGAACATATGAAGCAAAAAAAACGAGAAGCAAATTGTATTGTGTCAGTACCCCTTTAAGGGGACATACTGGTTTTAGACGCTTTTTGTTCATTTCGTCAGTGATCTTGATCAAACTGCGCAGGATTATGCAGTTTTTTCTACTGATTTCAACTATTTAATTAGTTTTCCTGTAACTCATCATGTTCCTGAGATAACTTAAGTTCACCCCCTATTGTTTAAGGCCGCCATAGAAAAAAAGTGCCTAATTAAAAGTGATATTTAAGATATGCCAACATAGACTAATGACTATAGATTAAAAGTATGCAAACAGTTTTTTTTGTTTTTAGGCATTTATTGATTATTTTACAATAAAATTAGCTATCCATTTTCAAAAGCTGTTGAAATTATGTTACAATTTTGATGAGTAATTAAATAAAAAGGCTTGTGCTCTAAATTCAGCTCTCATACTTGCATTCTACACACATACAGGTTTACATTGCAAAAGAATTATTGTTGTACCTGCCCTAGCTGCAGAGATATTGAGGCCTCAAAATTCAAAACTTTAATTTATACTGAGAAAATGAAAAAAAAAACAACTGAAAGCACACAGCTTCTTCACAAAGCAACAATCGTGGTAATCATGTTGTGCAATCCTCATAAAGGTGCTCATAATTCGTAGCAGAGCTTTGAACACAGGTGCTGGCAAATTATAAAGAAGCCTCAAAGTCAGCTCCCCATTTTTTTGCAGGTTCTGCATATTAACAGCACCAAGAATCTGGCCAGTTAGAATGACATTACAAAAACATTACCACTTTTTAGTGTGTGAAAATTTGCAGAGAGATGAAAAGATACTTGCAGAAACAAAAAAAAATTGTTTTATCACTTTTTGGTTTCAAAGACCAGTATGCCCTCTTAACATTTGAAGAACATCTCTTCCAGCTTCATAACACATGGTATTTCACACAAAGATTCTCTCCTGATAAATAAAAAAAGTAAACGCGTGCATATTCACAAGTGCTTCTTTACGGCTCCACTAGCCGCCATTTTAAATATTGGTACACAAATGAGCAAAGGCCATGCCCCCCTCCAAATCTTGTCCAATTGTCTTTGACCACATGGTTGGCCCCTGCTTGAGGTTTTATGGTAGGATGAAATTAGGTTTGCTTTAGAAATTTCTTCCCGGTTATCACACTTAGTAAGCGTAACCGTTTCACACGCGCCAAGTGCTTGGCAGTGCTTTCGCTACAAAATCAAACGACAGCACCTTTTTAAAAGTGCTCTTAAACACTCCTTGAGTTTGAGCTTTTACAGTGTGGACAGGACTACCAAACGGTTGCTTCAACTTACCAGCGATCATAACTTTTTACAGTGCACTTGAGGCTCGTAGCTACAAGTTGTGCCTCAGGGGCGCCCAAAATTTCAATGAAAGAGGGTGTTTTACCGAGGACGAATAATGAAATTGGTGTTTCTCAAGGCCTTCAACACGTGCCCTTCCTTCCTGAAAAAATTCCTGTCTACGGATTCGGTGCGTTTGCCACCATTAACCGAGATGACGGTATCTAGAAAAGGGTAAGTCATGACCGAGTGACCGAGTCCTCCAAAAAGAAAAGCAATGTGATCGAGTTAATTGAGTTAAGCAGATGACAGAACCATGCATTCCAGCGTCGGTAGTGCAGCCATGGTGTCAGACAGGTCAGGGACTCGCTCATAGTTACATTACAGCACTGCTAGTGAAACATACATAGTGGCCACATTTTTCAAAGCGATCGCTTTCAGAGATACTTCTTCTTTTGCATAACACCAGGTCTAACATGCAGCAGCTCAGTTCAGAAACAGGCATCATACACGATGCACTACTTGGATGCTTTCTCAATGGCTGGCACATCGATAATTTTGTCCTCCCCATATCCAATCAATGCACACTGTATGCAATACCTCTGAACGTAATCGGACGAGAATACAGTATCAAAAAGGTGTGATTTGTCGTGTTGATTTGTCGTTAACATATCAAAACACAATATACTGGAGGATTCCAGAAATTTCTACCACCTAGGGATCTGTAACATGCACCTAAATCTAAGTGCACGGATCTTTAGCATTCTCACCTCCATCAAAAATGCAAGTGCTGTGGCCCCGATTTGATTCCGTGGACTTGTGGTTCAGCAGTAAAGCACCTTAGCAAAAGCAACCTGGCAGGTGTGTTACCAATACTCTCCAACAGCTTCATGTCCTACATTTCAGAGTCTAAAATACAGTAGCTCCACTAGAACATACCTTACCACAGACTTCTCACAGGGTAAATACTTAGGTAACCACATTCGTAATTCAAATTCGTAATTTTTATGAGGTGCCCAAGTCAGATGGGGGAGAATGTGCCTGCTTTTTGCTTATTCAAGTCAATTTTTATGAACAATATGATGCCTGTCCCCATTCCAGTAGCATTCCAATCACTTTTCATACGGCGACACGATAAGAAATGGGAGCAACTTTTTATGCATTTTCTTAGCGAGTGAAAATGGCACAAGGCATGTGCCGAATGTCGTAAAGTGGCGATGGTGAGCTAAACATGGAAATTACCCAATGGTTTGCACCCCTGCAACATCCACACACATAATTTGTTAGCTATAGGGCACGCGACATGAGCTGTGACGAAAAGCCCGAGGGGAAGAAACGGCATTGTCCTGTGCAGTGCCAAAAAAAAAAGGGTTGAAGGAAGCAGTATCACCATCGTGGCGAAAGCAGCAAGCAACCGGACATGGAAGCAGTGGCAGGAGGGACCTTTAGGCGATGATGAAAATGCCCCTCTCCTACCCCACCGTGTACGCACCCATGCTTACGGACAATCCCTTTGTCTAGAAGAAAATTCCAGTCTGCCTGCCAAGACAAGTAGGATCGAAGCTAGTTCAAAGTGAAGGGATGCTAAACTAATT
>WOVY01004196.1:0-37486 GCA_013436015.1 Rhipicephalus annulatus
ACCGTACTGCTCCCTATAACACGTAAAAAGCACCCTGTCTTTTACTTAGCAGCTTGGTTCTTCGCCACTTAGGCAAGTCGATTGCTATAAATACTTAGGAGTTACGATAAAAACTACCTTATCCTGGAATAAACATATAAATATTATTTCCTCCTCTGCATTCAGAAAACTTTGCTTATAAGACATAAGCTCAGAATGCCCCAAGCAATGTTAAAAAACTGGCCTATTATTCTTTAATAAGACTTAAATTAGAATACGCGAGTGCAGTATGGGAGGGACCCATACACTCAAACTAACATCAAGTGCCTGGAAAGAATACAAAGGAGAGTCGTCCGGTTCATTTTTAACTTGTTCTCACGAGTCGACGCTCCTTCTGAAATAATGAAGGCCAATGACATTTCTCTTCTTAGCACACGTCGAAAATACATAAGAATTGACCTTCTTTCTCTTCTTCTGAACCAAAAACTTGCGATTGACCCATCGCTGTACCTGAGATCGTTATCAACCAGACCCACAAGGCATCATCACGCCAAATCTCCAACACCCTATTTCTGCAGGACAGACGCTTATAGGTTCTGATATTTTCCACGCACGGTCTCAGATTGGACCGGAACAACTCGGGCATCCTCGGATAATCTATTTCTCCTTCGCTCTAAATAGCGTTGTCCTGAAAATTCAGGTTTTCGACCTTTTATTACAGCGTTTTTCTTTTCTTTTCGTTTTCTTTTTCATCTTGTATGTGCTGTACTTAATGTATACTTATGTATTCATTACTTTCTTGGCTTGAACGGTGAAAATAATCGTGTTTATTGTTTTGTATTTATTATGTATTTATTTTTACATTAATACGCACGACATATGAAGTATGAATTTGTGGTGTTTTTTTCTCTTTTCTCTGGTACATGCGTTATTTTGAAATAATTTGCTATGTCGCTCCTTGTGTTCACTATTAATGTATGAAACACTTACCCCAAGCAATCTTTGTGCCACTTATTGTTTCGACTATGTCCCCTTGTAACTGCCCACCAGCTTAGACCTGAAAGCCTGCAGTATATATTAAATAAAATAATAAAATAAAGTGTCACCTAGTAACATCTGGCAAATTAAAATCACCTGCCAAAACAACGCAAGTTACCTGTAAAGTCAGGAGCCCATTGCTTAAAATTAAATGGTTTAAAGGGTTCTCGAGCTCGGTGGTCCGTAGAAAGAAACAAAAGCTATCGACGAGTGATTGTACTAGAGTACTTGGCAGCAAAACGATTTCGGTTGAGTCAGCCTCAACGTCAAAGAATACAAACTCACCCATGAGCATTCCTGTATCTTCTGTAGCAAATTGGAAAAATTCTTATTATCGTTTATTTTGTCGTCTAATCAATATTCAGATCCAAGTAATACATGAGGCTTTACCAGTTCTATTAGATCTGTAAGTTCAATTATTTCAATTTTTATGCTAGACGATTTAAAACAATACAAACGATGGCGCAAATTGAGAATTTGTCTGCCTTCACCCCCCAATTTAGATGAAATATGTGGCCTTTCCTCGAAAAAATTCTTCATACAACTCTAGCCACGCCTACCTTCCAGCAACAAAGTCAACCAGTGGCGTGCGGAGAAATAACCCTTCGGAAGCCGAATAGTTACAGAATACGGCCCCTGATTAAAGGAGTACCCACACAAACTTTGAAAACTTTCAGATTTCTGTTTTAAAGAAAATCACTGGTGTCGAGGACTCAGGAAATAGTATTCTGGTGCTTAGAAACGCATTGAACATATTTTATTATCGCTTTTTCTAAACCCACTTTCGGTTTCGATTTCGAGGGAGCGGCTTCACAGCGACGTATTAAGTCAGGCTGACGTACGCCTCACGGATGCGGGAACTGAGGGCATTCGCAGGAAATCGTGATGTACCAATGCAGCTCTATCGTCTGCTGGAAACAGAGACGCTTGCGTGTGGGCTCTGATTTTGTATTTGCATCGCGATGTTGTGCTGAAGCAGCGCAGAGCGTGGGCACAGCTTCTGGCTCCAGATATCGCTTCTTTGGCAGCGCGATGCCAAACCCAAGAAGGTACCGATGGTTCCCGATTCGGTAGCAGTCAGGGTCAAAATGCAGCAAGAAAAGCGACTTCGCTTGGCTGGCGTCTAGTCGCAGCTGCAATTGCGACGCACAATATCTACCCACACTTGTATCATCGCTGAGTCGTTCGGGAAACTGCATACTGACGTCGCCCCCGGTCTTGGAATAACAGCCTTTGACGGCACAAGGAGTGGGTGGCATCGCGAAACAGGGATTCGGAGATCAGAAAAACAATGAAATCACAAAATTGCCACCTTTCGCATACAACAAAGGTGTCCTTCTGCGCTCGATCACTGTCGATGTGACCACGAAGCGTCGCAGCAAAATGAACAGCGCACAGCACAACTACGAATGACGCCAGTCGGCGGCGCACCGCTAGACAGGCAGTCGAAAAGGCGTGCCGTTTGCGCCTTCTTCGATTTTATTTTGTCGTTACCCCAACGCGCGCTCATTTGCATGACGTCACATTTTTTTGTGCACTTTACTTGAAACATCAAGAGTTGTGCGTAGACGGTGGAGCTGCCTTGCAGGAACCAGGAGATGAAAACTTTAAAATTAAATCAATATGTTTTATACGTGCTTCCCATTTCCGGTGTGGGGAGAACAGTAACACTACAGTCCAAGGGAAACGAAAAACGTCTGTTTCGCCGCACCTCAAAATCTTGTCAGTACTTCTTTAAGTGACCGAACGGTTTCCGAACCGTAGGATGCTGTAAACAGAAGTGACACCATCCCCCCAAAAGGGAACCAGGTCGCGGGCTTGAATCCTGGCTACGGCGGCTGCATTTTCCACGGAGGCGAAAATGCTGAAGCCCGTGTGCTCAGATTTGGGGGCACGTTAGGGAACCCCAAGTGGTCGAAATTTCCGGAGCTCTCTACTACGGCGTCTCTCAAATTCATATGGCGGTTTCGGCACGTTAAACCCCACAAATCAATCAATCAACCGTGATTGCATGCGAAGCACTGCCTTGTCAAAGCTCTGTTTATCACGGGCACCTTGCCTGATGCAAGCACCTTCTTTCAAGTGAAGCTCACCATGAATTCACTGTAATTTCTTTTGCTTTTACTCGTCCCGAACTATTGCTGGAGCTCGCCACTCTAGTTTATCACCACGCCACGCGAGAGCACGTGCGCTTGGTACATCTGCAGAATCTCCTTCCCCAATGCCATCACGTGTTGCTGAGGAAGGTGGAGATGGCACAGCGTCTTACCCAGCCCCTTAAGAAGCCCGAACGTGCTAGCACGTGAACAGGCTCTGACGTTGCTTGGGCCAGCTGTTATGCGTGCTTAGTAAGAGGGGTCACGCACACTGGATTGAGCTCAACCATAAGCTGCTTTACATATAAAACACATAGATGGCGCTACTTACCATTCAGTGGGTGGAAAGTATACGCTACGGGTTTGATGCAGTAGGCACGTTGTTAAAACTTGGGCTAGTAGATTGGTCTTTATTTTAATAATATCGCTTCGGTAGAGTATAAAATAACGAAAGTGAAAAAAGAATAATTTTTGGGAAGAGACTGGGTCATGCACTGTCAATGGATGTCGTCGCCTGTTGGTTCCCGTCCGTTTGCCCGTAGTCGTCGCCCATGCTGTGCTCACTGGTCTCCAGCTCCTCCGTCGCATTCATACGCGGCATCACAGGAGGCAATGAGGTTGCCAGTGATGGCGAGTTCCTGTAGGCGACCGTCCTCGCCACTAATTTCTCAGTCAGGCTGAGAATAGAGAAGCTGGCCACCGCAGACAGCAAGGTGACGGCCACTGCCACGCCGAAGATGACACCAAGGCGCATTCCCGAGGCACCCTACTAGGGGCAAAAGAAATCTTTTGAACTAATGCAAAGAAAGGTACTCCTAAACAACATCATACCTCCTCCACCACTACAAATGAATAAATGCGAGAGCAAGAAATTATGGTATATGAAGTATATTTTGTTGTCTACTCTATTGTATACGATGTGTGCAACTGAAAAAAAGTTGGTACAGTGCAGCCTGACCCCTCCAAGAAACGAAGCAGTGGTTTTCATACTGAATGCCACTTCACTGAAGCGGTAAGATGGCGAAGTGATGTGATGACGGCAATGAGAAGTAGCCCCCTCCCCACCAGCACCCCTTTCTGGTCCTTCTGACGGATTCGGTGGGTGCGTTTCACCGCTAGTTTAGCCGCGCCCTTCTACTGCTTTTGCCAACTTTTGGCTCGGCCGCACGTAGAACACAACGTGAGGCAATGTCATCAGTTTTGAATATACACATAGCATGAGGCCAATTATGAAGTGAGAATTCGCCTTGAGTATCCACATAATTGCTATTCAAATAAAACCCATGCCAGTTACGCAGATAATGAACTTATGCATGTAATGTAATGCGTCCAGAACGAACATTTGCAGCTGTTACCGACAGTTCTGTTGTCTTGATATTTCACACTGGTTCAGCTATACACAAATGATACCTATTTAGGGCAGTATATAAATACCATTTGCCTCGCCACTGTATATGTCCAGTAGGCCATTTGGAAATAGTCGCTGTTTGTTAAATTAGGCTCAACTGAAGCTAAAAGTATGTGATTCGTTACAATGTTTCATTCCGTTAGAAAGGTACCGTAATACAAAACTATTCTATAGCTGTGTCATTGAGAACAAGCACTGCAAGCTCTATATAGTTGACTAAAACCACAACTTGCCAAGAAAAACAATCAGTACGGGATACGGTAATGTTTGGTCGTGTCTTCACGATGTGCAAATGTGTATTTTATGTTGTAGCAGGGACAGTCTGGACTGATTTTTGCCGTCACTCTCGTCGTTGCCGTCACTCTAAGTCACGTATAAAATCCGAATTGATGAGATCCTGCAGTGCACTTTAAGTTCTATCTGCAGGCGATAGTGCATGACCGGAGGGATGAATGTGGCTGAAGCGTAGATCAAAATAGCGGGCCCATCTTCGCCACTCAAACGCGCATACAATAAGGTCCTCACGCATTTTCGACCAGTCATCGAATGCTCAAGACGAGATGAAAACGCTCCGTCCGTCTTTAAAGACCAACCCCAGCGATTTTTTGACGATGTCAGTATAATTGTGCTTTAATATTTCTTAGACACTCTTCTGGCGCGCCCGATAACTGAAATGCTCAAAAAATTCAAAAATAATTCTTGATTACCGAAAAACGGCAATACCAAAACCCAACCGTGTGCGCTTCTACGTGTGACGTAAAGATATGTGTGACGCTGCCGGAACCAGTCTGATTGCACATAATGCCCACCAGATGGCACCAACGGTCCACGCCGTCCCCCGCAATCGGCTAAAATGCTTACGCTGTTATGATTAATAGATGGCAAATCGTGAATGGCTCACAACGCAACACCACTTGGCACTTATTGCACGCCCACCAAGAGAAAAAAAGGAACTCACACGCTCAACCAAGGATGCGTCGGCCAAACCCCCACAACCCACAGCAGAAAAGCAGACGCTGCAGTGGCACACCAGTTCGTCAGGCAAAACTCAACATCACACACACAATGTTGCCAATATTTCTGGCAGGTGAGGTAAGCGTTTCGAGGCAAGCTATAAAATTTATTTGAAAAGAATCAGCGAAACTCTCAAACCTGAAGTTTGGCATGGATGGTGTAAACATGCCAATGGTCGTACTCAGTATATTTCATTGAGATCTAGTGACCTCAAGAATTGCCGGAGTTGGCCTTTAACGAGGGAGACCGATGGAGGGGAAGTTCTAGAGCAGCAACTACGACTTATCACTGTACAAGCGCGCTCTACGCGGGGTGCGTACGTCATCTTGTTATCTCGACCACCGTCAGCAGGCGGCTGGATGCCCTTCTACTAAAGCCACTTCAAGGGGTAAAATACCGCCAACATCCGATCCGCTGCCATTTTCGGTCCAATGCGATTGAAGCTGCGGCTGAGCAGAGCTGATATTGCGTGAAGTAGCGCATTATCTACAGCCTCAAGTGAGGCATACTGTGGTTAATTGACTGAACAAGAAAGAAATATTGGCAGTTCTTGCTTGCCTACGCTTGCGTGCACGTGTACTCACACAATAAAGTTATGCAAGCCGCTTGGCATTTAGACGCTCGACAGTAAAAAGTCAGTAATGCGAAGCCGAAGCGTTTATATTTTTTATTTTTTTGCAAACACCTTTGCCTTTGAACATCTATCTATCTATCTATCTATCTATCTATCTATCTATCTATCTATCTATCTATCTATCTATCTATCTATCTATCTATCTATCTATCTATCTATCTATCTATCTATCTATCTATCTATCTATCTATCTATACAAGGTCATGGCGCAGTCATCACATTCATCACATTCATCACATTAGAGCACAGTCATCATGGTCATCACATTAGAGCACAGATGCCAGATTTATTGAAATGAAGTGCACGTACGATGAAACGCATATAAAAAAACAGGGGTTCTGTCTTTCACCTTTATGGTTGGTCACTGGTTGATTCAACAACTTACCATACATTGTTAAAAAAGCAGATAGTGAGCAATGCAACCACAGTTAACGTTGGCAACAGTATGAGGCCAATAAAAGGTCTTTCTCAGAAGTAGTTTGAAGCACTGGCGTAGCTGTGTGGTAGAAAACTTGAATAACACGCTAAATGCATAAGTTCAGTTTCGGCTATGACCAGAATTTTCCATCTTTCCGTTCCTCTGATTTTGCTCTCACCAACAAAACCACCGACAGCGCCGCCGACGCTTGTCCCGCACGCAAAACAAGTGCCATAATGCAATCGCATAAAGCTTTGCGTCACCGTGATGGTTTGGTACAAACTGTCAATTACCGGTGATATGACCACACTCTTTGCCACACCTATGTGGTTATGTTCTAAAAGTGACTGAAGGAAGGGGTTTCACGACATACGAGGCAGGTACTTCATGCTATTTATCAAAGAGCTGCGCATCGTGTTCGTAATAAACTAACGCCCATTTATGCATATTTGATGTGTGAAAAGTAAAGGAGACGACCACGAGAGCGATAAGACGTAGGCGGCAAAATCCACGATAAAAACGACCGAGCTGCTTGCAGTTAACTGAGAGTTGCTTCGCATTTAACACAGTATGACAATTGTGATCGGAGAGTATTAAGTGCTGCGTCGCTGAAGGCGGATTTTCGGCTGTTTCAAACATGGTGCAAGCAGGCAACAAACCACCTGGTTCATGGCTAATCGCCCAGCCTGAGTATATGCCTCGTATGCAAGGCTCTACTCTATCCTATGAACAGATCGAATACTGATTGAATACGAAGTGATCGAGAGAAAGGGGTGATAAAGAGGGCGAATATTTATTATGTCAAGGTGGGTGGCTAGTGGTTGGACCTTCTAGTGTGGGAAACACTAATGCCATGGTCCGGGCTTGGTAGACCAAGGATTATTGCTGTGCTGGCTTAGAGCTAGACAGGGTTTTACAAAACAGTGATTGCGAAAAAAAAAAGCGCTACTCGACACGAGCGTGGTTTGGGAGTGGTGTAATCTGTAGCAGAGCAATTTGCTTTTCAAGAGTGTGAACAGAGAAGGTTGGTGTTCATGATTAGTTATCGTGCAACACTCCCGAGAAGGACAAATGACTTAATCAGTAATGAGAACAGACACTGATTCACACGGAGAGATTATCTTCAAAAACAATCATTATAACAAAACGTACTATATACAGATTAGCATTGTTCACTACAAAACAAATAAAAACCAACACTTAGAAAAACGTTCAAGCGGCATATCCTCGTCCAGCAACTTGATCTATCACCTCTGTAGATTCTCAGCAAGCAGGTTTACCTATTGGTCTCTAGACGGATGACTGGCTCCTGCAATTGCCCCTTTCTTTTCGTTATGTGGAAAGCTTGATTGATCTCAAACATACACTACACCCAACCCTGAGGTAGAATGATGGTGTCTGGGAAGTGCAGTGCCCGTGAGTTACCAAAAGTGAAGATCTGGTAACCGCTAGTTAATGGGCATGGTCATTTCGCCACGCGTGAACACCCCTTCTGCTTTGGCTAGCTTATTTCCGACAGAATGGAAGTGAAATCTGGTTGACAATGTCTACTTTGCAATCAATGAACTGAGAGGTGCCTTACATCACATGCATTTTGTGATTTTTTTTTCGTGAGTTACCCTTTCGCACTGTTCCGGCAGTTTGCTTGGTGACACAGGTATTAATTACATCAATACCACAGAAGCAGGTTATATTTCTATGCCATGCAATGGCTGCATACACGCAGCATTGAAGCCACTCTAGTGCGAACACAAGCACCATGTTATAAAATCATACAAATTATGTTTCAATTAATGCAAAACATTTGTTCAAATAAATAGGTTAAGTAGTATAAGCTTGAAATTAATGGCTTAAAGCTACTTGTCACTGTGCCGTCGAAAGGGGCTGGTAGTCACGTGCTCGCATGGACGTAGTCTCTCCATGAATGCTCGTGGTGTCCTCGCTGCCTTCTTCGGCCTTGGACCGACCGTCCACTTCGGCTGCTGTGTCGTTCGGGACAAACACCAGCTGTGTTCCCGGCGTCTTGGGAAAGGTGTAGAAAGTGCTCCCCTCCGTGTACTGCTGGCTCGAGGTAGTAACGTAGAAAGTCGCTATCGCGGCAACAATGGCAATTACCATCGCCGTGCATAAGATGCAGAACCCGCGGGCAGGTTCGCTGGAGCCGCCCGCCTGCAAAAGAATTTAATGGGAGATGCACGCAATTAAAATGAGTAAATCAGAGGTGTTTTTAAAGTAACATGTCATTTTACAATGATATGCGCATACTGTATTTATGTTACTACTTCCTTAACGTTACCTACGACAGAATGATGGAGACGATGGACACGTTAGCAGCATCGCCTGCACTGTCAACGTCGGTTTACGCAGTGCCCATAGAACGTCACGTCACCATGTAGATGCCATTTCAGCTTGGACAGGTAGGTTGGTGAATTGTTAGTGTATCACTTCCTTGATCCTGCTCACGCTGCTTCTCGTGTATATAGCATATCCGTCAGTATTTTTGTCTTGCATGAGACCCATGACACTGTACGCGGAAAGTCACGTGACCTCGCGATGTTTTAGTATCGCGGCCTTTGCAATCGAAAGGGGATATGTACAAATTACAGACCTTATTAGAAAAGATCTTTAGAATCGTGCGTCCTCATGACGACCAAGCACAGCTGACGTTGCGGGCTCAACTTGTGCTCAAGCAGACTTCAGAGGGATATTTAGGGTGATCGATTGATTGAATAAATATTTGTATTCACGCTGATGGACCATAGCTGGACATATTTGATCGGAAATCTCGCTCTTAACACCATTCTTTATCCATGTGTTGATTTCACAGCCAGCGCCGCATACAACTATGGCCTACGCTGCTTGTTATGTAATTTTTGTGGAAAGATGGCAACATTGCAAGCGATGTGTTCTCTGAGCCCACGACGTTAAAGAGGAGAGGCGGCTTTGAAGAAAAAAAAATTGTGTTTACATAACTTTCGACAGTGACGGATAGAGACAACCTTGACTGAGAAGACTGTTCACTGAACATCGCATCCTGTGAAGGCGCTGACAGAGCGCTGATAAAAATGCGTCTTGCTGCTAACTCATGAGGAGCGAGGCTATTTCACGTGCTTTGCTGGTTACCCGTCTGTACTGTATACTTTTCATTCTCCGAAGTCACTAAAAGTGTACTTATTGTAAAGCATCGGCCGCTTTGACAAGAACGCTGCGATGCGTGACCTCGCCTCATTTGAACTGTGGTAAGCGCCACCAAGCGTTGAACATGATATGCTTGCTGCAGTTAACAATAGATGTAGTGCGCATCGATTTCACTCGTCAATTTCCGTTTCCAGTCTGCCTGACCCGCGGGTCGTATGCATTCACTTCGCAACCCGTTTTCAGCCCGTTTCGCTCGTGACTACGTTATCGCGGTCGCCCATGTCGTTTGTTGTTGTATACTTACCTCGACAATGATTCAATGCGTGCGAGAGCATACGCACCTTACAAGTTTGAATTAACTGCAAGGAATCACATGTATAAAAAGCAGAGAAAGCTCATGTTCATGGCATTTGTAGAATTGCATAATAAATAAATCTCAAATGTGGTGGCGCTTTTTATGTTCTGATTTGATAATTTCCAGACACTGCAGCGTCAATTGAACTGCATGTTATTGCAATTTACAAAGTGCCTTAATGTTCGGTTCACACTGCACGAAAGATGTCGTCTTGAAGCGCAAGCTTTGTGCATGTTCTCAGCAAGAAAGACGCATTTGTACATGGCCAACAAAGCAATTTTCGTGCGTAGTTATTGCATAAAAGCTTAAGCTGCCATCTTATCCTATAATCAAATCGTGGTTGTGGGACGCTAGACAGCAGTTATTGCCCGCACAAATTTTGCGCCCCAAGACCACATCTTCAGTGCAGAGTGAACCGAGAATGAAAGAACACTATAAATTGCAAGAATAGTCCAATTCACGCTGTCTGAAAATTAGTGAATCAAAACATGAACAACGCCACTGCATTTCAGATTTATTGTGAAACTTTTACAAACGCCTTGAACGTGCGTTTGCTCTGCTCTTTATATATGTGATTCCTTTTGAGCAGCAGCAGCGGATTCAATCACGCAAGATGCGTAAGCTGTCGCACGCAACAGTTTATTGTCGAGATAAGTATGAGACAATGAACGTCATGGGAGCGCGATAACGTAGCCACGTGCGAAACGTGGTGAAAGTGGGATCCGAAGTGAGAAAATTCAACCCGTCGGTGAGGCAGAGTGAGAACAGTAATTTACTGGTGAAACCGACATGCGCTAAATTTAGCCTTAACTGTAGCAAGCTTATCATTTTTAGCCCATGGTGCCGCTGACCTGAGTCAAAGTGAGCTGAGGCCATGCGTCGGAGGGTTCGACCTAAAGGCTGCGGACTGGTGTACAGTAGCGTAGAGAGCAAAAAATGAACGAGGATCTGTGAAAGTTACCTGCACGAGGGGCCTCTGAGGCTTCATGATTTCCTCGACCTCGTCCTCGTCTTCTTCGTAGACCTGCGCTGGAGGCACGTACATGGGGACGACGGGCGCCACTCCCACAGGGACTACGGCAACCGATGCTGGGCCAGCAGCCGTTGGGACCATAGAAAACCTCCGTGAGGCTGCACCCGCCTCTGTGGTCGTCATGCTGTCGCGGGATGCGAAGTTAACTTAGAGTGGGACACGAAAACTCAGGGTGATCCTTCGGAAGACTGCGCCATGGCCACTGTTAGTGGTGCCGACTGAATCTGATTCTTGCTGATGGTGATAGTAGCGAATAATAGCACGCACCAGGTATGCCACGTAAAGCCACAATATGGCTGTACAAGGGAGTTTCATCGTTTCGCCACGGTGCTCAAGTGGCTAAGGTACTAGGATGCTGACCCGCAGGTCGCGGGATCAAATCCCGGCTGCGGCGGCTGCATTTCCGATTGAGGCGGAAATGTTGTAGGCCCGTGTGCTCAGATTTGGGTGCACGATAAAGAAGCCCAGGTGGTTGAAATTTTCGGAGCACTCCACTACAGCGTCTCTCATAATCATATGGTGGTTTTGGGACGTCAAACCCCACAAATCAATCAATCAATGAATCAATCAGACTACAGTAACTGCCAGGAGAACACTGCGTAACCAATACCGCGGCGCAGAGCACGGATATTGTCCGCCACGGCTCAGCACGAGACCTGCGGAGGCACACATGCCGCTCCCATCCGCGGCCGCGGACTGCTAGACCAGCTCCACTGCGCAGCACGTAACCATAACAACGCCGCCATTGTGCCCAGTCAATATAGCCGCTATGACGTAATTTCCGCCATAATTTTCACGTATCGCGCCGGCTGGGCATGCCCTCTCCTACCTTTCCTCATCCGTGTCTCCTCCACACTTTTCACGTAGCACGCCGGCTGGGCATGCCCTCTTCTATCTTTCCTTCCTCCATGTCTCCAGTGGTTCAGGCTGTTCGGGCGCAGCCATTCTCACTTTGCAAGCGTTGCATGTGTTTGTCAACGCCTCCTCAAAAAAACTATGCCCGGAGCGTGAGCCGCGAACGCACTGCCCTGCCCTCTGAGTTTACCCTCCTCCTTCGGTACCAAGGTGAGCGTCTCCGATGGCCGCCCCTGCGAACACAGCAATGCTCTCACAGTTGCCCTCGAGCAGCTGTAATATCACGTGACAGATAATTATGTCACGTGACTGAGCTGTTTAGAGGTGAGCGGTCTGACGCGGCGGCTGGTCGCAACACAAGGCAGAAGGCATGACCTCCGAGATATAAAGCTGGCAGGAGGCTCCTAATTGAAAAGAGAACAACGTTGCAGGCACAGTTTTTCTAGGAGGCGTTGGTTTGTATTATAGCTGCAAAGCAACGCAGCATCTGCTAAAGAAGGGTCTTTAACGAGCCTACATGCTGTCATCGTCACGTCGCACCAGGCGCTATTGATGGAGCGCTTGTGCACGGAGCCATGAACCCAATAAGGGAAGAGGTGCTCTGCTTAGAGATAGGTTGTTATGAAATTTATTAAGTAATCTCTAAGTTGAAGTAGTCCCACATATCGCGTACATTTATGCTCACTGAGGCAAGCGCGGCGGCTCGCACCTCTCTCTTGCTTTTAAGCGGAAAGACGGCGACCGAGATGTAGCATTTCAATCAGCGTAGACTACCGCATACGATTTACTGCAACACCTAACACTAGTTTTCAGAGTGTTATCAAGCGACCGAGGAGAAAAAATGCTTTAACATTGGTTACTAAGTTCGCATGACCTTTCATTAAGGTATTCATAAGTTCTTTTGCGCAGTAACTGTTAACAATGTGATGACGTTTATTCGAGCCGAGAAGTTGCAACGAGGTCGCAACGGAAAGTGGGTGTACGGCCAGTCTGGCAAAGGCGGCACAAACTCTCGCGCAAGCAGAGCACGGGCTTTTCGTTGTCTTCCGAAGGCTCGTATGCGTTGGTGCGTATGCTCCACTACAATACCCCCGGGGTGAAGGGTAGCCATCCTGGCGACTCAGGGAGTAGGCACAATGAGGGGGTCGTAGTAGGGCTTGAGACGGTTAACGTGTACGGTCTCGCATCCTCGACGGCGCAAATCTGGTGATTGTGTTAACGGCTCGATGATGTAATTCACCGGGGAGGTCACGTCAATGACACGGTACGGACCATGGTACCGGGCCAGAAGTTTAGAAGACAGGCAAGGAACGTGCGGGGGCACCCAAAGCCACACAAGGGAGCCAGCACGAAATGTAGGAGCTATGCGGTGAGCGTCGTCGTGTCGAGTCTTTTGTAGACCTTGAGCCTCACTTGTCAGAGACCGAGCCAACTGACGGCAGTCTTCAGCGTATCTGGCGACTTCCGAAAGCGGGGAGCACTCAGATGCATCAGGGCGGTACGGTAGTATAGTGTCGAGTGGGTGGGAAGGTTCGCGGCCGTACAATAGAAAGAACGGGGGAAAACCGGTAGTCGCTTGCGTCGCGGTGTTATAAGCGAAGGTAACCAAGGGCAATACAGCGTCCCAGTTAGTGTGGTTTGAGGAGGTGTACATCCTCAGCATGTCGCCAAGTGTGCGGTTGAACCGCTCAGTAAGACCATTTGTCTGTGGATGGTATGCGGTAGATTTACGGTGGATAATGTTGCATTCAGCGAGGATAGCTTGGATGACCTCCGACAGGAACACTCGACCCCTATCACTGAGTAATTCCCGCGGAGCACCATGGCGTAGAATGAAGCTGCGGAGAATGAAGAGTGCAACTTCGTGGGCGGTCGCTGCCGGCAGAGCTGCAGTCTCAGCGTAGCGTGTCAGATGATCGACTCCGACAATAATCCACCGGTTTCCAGAGATACTATATGGGAGGGGGTCATAGAGGTCTATACCCACGCGGTCGAATGGGCGAGCCGGGCACGGGAGCGGCTGTAACATGCCAGTAAGGTGCCGCGGAGGTGTTTTTGTTCTGTTGGCAAGTGGTGCAAGACTGAACGTATTTCTGCACAAAACGATATATTCCTCGCCAGTAACAGCGTTGGCGCAGCCTTTCGTAGGTTTTCAGGACACCTGCGTGAGCACTTTGGGGATCTGCATGGAAATTCATGCAGATGTCAGAGCGCATATGAGTTGGGACAGCAAGGAGCCACTTCCGACCACCAGGCGTGTAGTTGCGGCGGTACAGAATGTTGTCACGTAAGGCAAAGTGGGCTGCTTGCCGGCGCAGCGCTCTCGTGGAAGGGACAGAAGACGGATCGGTAAGGTAGTCGACTAACAAGGCAAGGTATGGGTCTTTATGCTGCTCCGAAAGCATGTCAGTGCTGTCGAGTGGTGACAAGGTGGTAAAAGGGGGTGACGAGAGAAGCCACATCTGGTGTTAATGGCGATCGGGAAAGTGCATCGGCGTCCGCATGCTTGCGACCGGAACGATATACGACACGGATGTCGTATTCCTGCAATCGAAGTGCCCAACGGCCCAGACGTCCGGACGGGTCTTTCAAGGAGGACAGCCAACATAGAGCGTGGTGGTCTGTGACCACGTCGAAAGGACGGCCGTAAAGGTACGGGCGAAACTTCGTAAGCGCCAAGATTATGGCCAAACACTCCTTCTCTGTCACGGAGTAATTCAATTCAGCCTTCTTAAGAGCGCGACTTGCATAAGCGACTACGTATTCAGTTTGGGTGCCTTTCTGTTGTGCCAAAACTGCGCCAAGACCAACGCCGCTTGCATCAGTGTGAACTTCTGTGGCAGCAGTGGGGTCGTAGTGGCGAAGAATAGGTGGCGAGGTCAGCAGGCGGCGCAGCTGGTGAAATGCGTCGTCACATGCAGGTGACCATGCAGATATACCTTTGCTGTTGGAAAGCAGACTAGTCAGAGGTGCAATGATGGACGCGAAGTTGCGCACGAAGCGACTAAAGTAAGAGCAAAGACCAACGAAACTTCTTAGGGCTTTCAGTGATGTGGGCATTGGGAAGTTAGCGACAGCTCGAAGCTTATCGGGGTCCGGAAGAACACCGTCTCTTGTGATGACGTGTCCCAAGATGGTTAATTTTCGGGCTGCGAAGTGGCACTTCTTGGTGTTAAGTTGTAGGCCTGCAGAAGCTAGACACGTCAGAATCTCGTGGAGACGACGAAGATGTGTCGGGAAATCAGCTGAAAAGACTACGATGTCATCTAGGTAACACAAGCAAGTTTTCCACTTGTGGGCCCGCAATATGGTATCTATCATGCGTTCAAACGTCGCAGGCGCGTTGCAGAGCCCAAATGGCATGACTTTGAACTCATACAGGCCATCCGGCGTTACAAAGGCTGTTTTAGGGCGATCACATTCAGCCATTGGCACCTGCCAATACTCAGAACGCAGATCCAAGGATGTGAAGTACTCGGCGCCTTGTAAACAGTCAAGAGCATCGTCTATTCGTGGTAGCGGGTAGACGTCTTTCTTTGTAATCTTGTTTAAGCGGTGATAGTCCACGCAAAAGCGAACGGTGCCATCTTTTTTTCTTTACCAGAACCACGGGTGACGACCAAGCGCTTTGAGAAGGCTGTATGACTCCACGTTTAAGCATGTCATCTACTTGCTCCGTAATGACGCGGCGCTCTTCGGCAGAAACGCGGTAAGGACGCTGTCGCAGAGGCGAATGTGAGCCGGTGTCAATAGTATGAGTGACAGTCGTGGTGCGGCCCAAAGCAGGTTTCTGAAAGTCGAAAGAAGAGCGAAACTTGTTAAGGAAAGCAACAAGTTGGCTGCGATGCGAGGGGGGAAGGTCTGCGTCAATAGCATTGTCGAAGGCTGGTGAGCTTGATGGCTCAGACGCCTGAGTGATTGCGGCAATCTGACATGGCGTTACGTCGGGAAGAATAATATCATTGATATGGTCGACAGGTTGCACATATTGTCACGGCTAAAGGCCGGGCAAGAAGACAGAGGACGACGAAGTGATGAGCGTGGACAGCACCCACGATTCCTCTGAGAAAGAAGAAGTCGAAGTGGCTGCTCTTTTGTTCTGTTAATACAGACCTCGTTTTTCTGGTCGCACCGTCGTCCTGTACTCTGTTATTTTCACCTAGCGACAAGTTCATTCGGCGAAATAAGGCTTCATGCGTACCACGTGCACAACTTCTGGAGCATACCTTCGACGCCTTGAAGAGTGCGCAGTATCAGGAACAACCTCATAATTAATGTCACTGAGACGTCGCAGAACTTTATAGGGACCGAAGTACCGTCTTAACAGTTTTTCTGAGAGACCACGGCGCCGAATAGGTGTCCATATCCAAACTTTCTCTCCTGGCTCGTAGGAGACTGGTCGGTGACGAAGGTTGTACCGTCTTGAATCGTAGTCCTGCTGACGACTAATACGTAGGCGTGCAAGTTGTCGGGCTTCTTCGGCCGGCTGAGTGATATAATCAGCATCCGTTTCAGCGTCTTCGCACTCGTGCGGCAGCATAGCATCCAGCATAGTGGTGACTTCACGACCATGAAGAAGGCGGAATGGCGTTATTCTTGTTGTTTCTTGATAGATCGTGTTATAGGCGAACGTGACATACGGCAAGATCTCATCCCAGTTTTTATGCTCCACATCGACGTACATGCAGAGCATATCCGCTAGTGTCTTGTTGAGACGTTCCGTAAGACCATTCGCTTGCGGATGATACGCCGTTGTTCACCGGTGGGATGTGCCACTAAGTCTTAAAACTGTCTGTAATAGTTCGGC
The DNA here is from genome assembly GCA_013436015.1 of Rhipicephalus annulatus. Taxonomy (NCBI): domain Eukaryota; kingdom Metazoa; phylum Arthropoda; class Arachnida; order Ixodida; family Ixodidae; genus Rhipicephalus; species Rhipicephalus annulatus. Next base: position 16,776 of record WOVY01004196.1, read on the forward strand.
TGCGAATGCAGTTCCCCTGTCAGTTATTACCACTGATGGAGCACCATGCCTCAGCACCACATTCTCTACGAAAAATCGGGCTGCTTCACTTGCCGTGCCCCTCTCCAAAGCCTTGGTTTCGGCGTAACGAGTGAGGTAGTCGGTGGCTACTATAATCCATCTGCGACCTGCTGATGAGGTTGGAAATGGGCCCAAAAGATCCATTCCGACTTGAGCGAATGGAGTAGCAGGCACGTCAATAGGATGGAGGAGGCCTGCTGGTTTGACGGGTGGAACTTTTCTGCGCTGGCAATCAAGGCACGTCCGAACGTAGTGTTGAACGGTTGCCGTCAGTCGTGGCCAGTAGTATTTCTGCCTCACTCTGCACAACGTACGCGTGTAACCCAGGTGGCCGGATGTTGGTTCATCGTGGCATGCCTGTAATACTTCGCTTCTTAGAGATGTTGGGACGACGAGTAAGTAGTCGTTTCCGTGTGGCGTGAAGTTCATCTTATACAGGACGTCGTTGCGCAAGCAAAATGACGAAAGCCCTCTCGCAAACAGTCTAGGTACAGCTGAAGTGCGACCCTCTGAAAAACGTATTATGGGTTCTAGTTCGGGGTCGTCTCGTTGCAGCTGTGCGACAGTTGCCGTGTTTACAACTCCGACAAAGGCTGTATCGTCGTCATCTGCCGTCGCAGGTTCGTATGGCGCACGAGAAAGGCAATCAGCGTCTGAATGTCGCTTCCCCGATCTGTAGACCACCGTCATGTCAAATTCTTGAAGCTTCAGGCTCCAGCGCGCCAACCGTCCTAAAGGGTCTCTTAAATTTGTCAGCCAGCAGAGGGAGTGATGGTCGCTGACAACATTAAAAGGACGACCATACAGGTATGGGCGGAATTTTATAACCGCCCACACCACCGCAAGGCACTCTTTTTCCGTAGTGGAATAATTTTCTTCCGCACGTGAAAGAGTTCTGCTCGCGTAAGCAATTACTCGTTCGGCGCCATCCTGCCACTGCACGAGTACAGCTCCTAAGCCGACATTGCTAGCGTCGGTGTGCACTGTTGTCGGTGCGTCATCATCAAAGTGTGCGAGGACTGGTGGCTTCTGAAGGCGTTGCCGCAGTTCGTCGAATGATTTTTGCTGCTCTTCATTCCATACGAATGCGACGTCTTCTCTGGTAAGGCGAGTCAACGGCGAGGCAATGCGCGAGAAGTTCTCAATGAAGCGTCGGTAGTAAGCACACAGTCCTAAAAACCGTCTGACGGCCTTTTTGTCAGTTGGCGCTGGAAAATTCGTAACGGCAGCTATTTTTTCAGGATCAGGCCGCACACCTTCACTGCTGACAAGATGCCCCAGGAACAGAAGCTCTTCGAAGCCGAAATGGCATTTTTCCGGCTTAAGTGTTAGTCCGGCGGAACGGATAGCTTGAAATACTGAGTGCAGTCGCCGGACGTGTTCGTCGAATGTGGCAGAAAATACGATGACGTCTTCTAAATACACTAAGCACGTCTGCCCCTTGAGGCCTGATAGTACGGTGTCCATTAGCCGCTGAAACGTTGCCGGTGCTGAGCACAAGCCAAATGGAAGTACCTTAAATTCAAAAAGGCCATCAGGTGTCACGAAAGCTGTTTTCTCCCGGTCTCTTTCATCGACTTCTATCTGCCAATACCCACTCCTTAGATCCATCGACGAGAAATAACGCGCGTGCCGTAGTCGATCGAGTGAATCGTCGATACGTGGAAGTGGGTAGACGTCTTTTTTTGTCACCTGATTCAGCTTGCGGTAATCCACGCAGAAACGTAAGGTGCCGTCTTTTTTCTTCACTAATACAACCGGCGAAGCCCAAGGGCTTTTCGACGGCTGAATAACGTCGTCTTCAAGCATCTGTCGCACCTGCTTTTCGATGGCTTTACGTTCTCGCGGAGCTACCCGGTACGGGTTTTGCCTGATGGGTCTGGTCATGTCGTCCGTTATAATTCGATGTTTCGTCAGCGGCGTTTGACGGACCCTGGAAATCGAAGAGAAACAATCTTCAAACTTGTTAATAAGCTGCATGATACTTTGCTTCTGCGCCGGCAGCAAACTTGGGCCAATATCAACAGATAGAGGTGCAGGGGTGAGATTAGTTGAAATATCTTTTTCAAGAGTTAGGCAGTCTGTCATCTCGGCGAGCTCTTCCACGTACGCGACTGCCATGCCCCTCGTTAGATGTCGGCGTTCAGAGCTGAAGTTCGTAATGAGGACGTGCGTGTGTCCGCATTTTATGCTTACGACGCCTCTTGCCATAGATAAACCATGGCTGAATAGCAGTGTTGGAATTTGCTCGGATATGTTTTCAGAATCGCTCGACGTGTCACATGTCAGAGCCACGAGTGCACTCGACCGCGGTGGGATGGTCACGTCGTCTTCGAAGACACGCAAGGGCTGACGTCGCTGGTCTGTACAGGGCACATCCGAAACTTGATCTGGGGCCGTCCAAAACGTAACCGATCTCTCAGGAATGTTGATAATGGCACCGTATTCCCGCAAAAAGTCCATGCCCAAGATCAGTTCTTTGCAGCACTCCGGTAAAATTACGAAAGTAGCGACGAAATCTGAACTGCCGATATTAATTCGAGCTGTACATTTGGCTGTCGGCGTCACCAATTGACCCCCTGCGGTTCTAATGTTTGGTCCCGTCCATATTGTTCTTACTTTCTTTAGGCAGTCGGCGAGTTTACGGCTGATAATAGAGAAGTCCGCACCAGTATCTACCAGTGCTGTTATTGGGCGTCCGTCTATACAAATGTCTAGATTGGCGCTTACGATTTCCGTTGATGTCGGTGACGTCGTATCGTCCTTGGTATCGTGCGTCGTACGATCCGTGGTATCATTCGTCATATCACGTCGTAGAGAAGATGTTGGGGGTGTGTTAGCATCTCGACGGGCGGCAACCTTCTCCCCAAAGGTCGCAGCTGTTAGTTTCCCCGACGAGGGCTAGGAGATCTGCCCCGGACCACCTCGGAGTACCTGCGCTGCGGCGGCGAGTTCGGTGCAGGTGATGGAGAGCGGGGTCGACGATACGGCACTTCGGGTTGCTGTGCTTGCGGGCCTGTACTGCTGTCACGGCGGTTATCGAAATAGGCACGAGGGGAGGTTTGTAGAAAGTTTTGATGTCTACGGTCACGGTACGGGCAATGGCGGAAAATATGGCCGGCTTCTCCGCAATGAAAGCAAAGTAGTCGACGGTCGACGGTGCGCCACAAGTCCGTCTTACGGATGAATGGTCGACTGGTGGGCATACCTTGCGACCAAGATGCAGATGTCGGCGGAGTGTACATTGGCGCCCTTTGCATAGGCACGTTGGACTGTGGATACGGCTGCGGCGGATTGGGAGCTGGGGCCCACGGCTCGTTGTAAGGCCCTTGGCTCACGTCACGATAAGCCAGTGGTGACGAGTTGTAGGACACTGGAGTGTGTCGACGGACAGCTGATGCGTAGCTCACAGACCGCTGGTCTGAGGGCGATTCGGGCAACGAAAATGCCTGGCGGAGTTCTTGCCGCACAACTTCTGCAACGCAAGCCATGGTATTTTCTTGCGGAGTCACAAGGAGGTTTCGGATCTCCTCCCGAACGACCTCACGAATGAGTTCGCGCAGAGAACACTCACTGCCGGCACTCAAAGCAGAGAGACTGGGGGATGTTTTGATTGGTTGGTCATGGTATCGGCGCCGTTGCTGCATTGCTCGCTCGATTGTTGTGGCCTCTTTGACAAACTCGGCTACGCTTGTTGGTGGGTTGCGTAGGAGACCGGCAAATAGCTCTTCCTTGACGCCTCTCATCAAATGTCGGAGTTTTTTACTTTCAAGCATCTCGGGGTCGGCCCGCTGAAATAGGCGGGTCATGTCTTCCGCAAACATGGCAACGCTCTCATTTGGTTTCTGTGTGCGTGCCTCGATGAGCTGCAAAGCAGAATCACAGCGGTCAGTGTTTGCGAATGTCCCGAGAATTTGCTGCCGAAATTCTTCCCACGAAGACAGCGTTGACTCGCGGTTCTCGTACCACGTACGAGCGCTGTCTGCCAGAGCAAAGTAGACGCGCGATAGCTTTTGTTCAGTTGGCCAGCGGTTGGCTTTGGCGACTCGCTCATACTGGGCTAACCAGTCCTCGACGTCTTCATAAACCTCACCGTGGAAGGTCTCAGGAATTAGAGGCTGATCGACAGTAAGCTGTGAAGGCCCTCCGGTAGCCATTTCTTACGGTACGGTGTGTTGCTGGAGAAGTTCGAGCGGGATCACCTCGGGACTAAGGCCTCGCTGTCGGCGACTGTAGCGGTGGACAGGAGTATCCACTGCAGGAACGGATTGCGGGAGTGGACTCGATGTGCTAGGGCGCGGAGGTGTCCCAAGCATCAGTTGGAGAAGTCCAGCACCTCCACCAATGTCGCTAGGTGAGAATAACAGAGTACAGGACGACGGTGCGACCAGAAAAACGAGGTCTGTATTAACAGAACAAAAGAGCAGCCACTTCAACTTCTTCTTTCTCAGAGGAATCGTGGGTGCTGTCCACGCTCATCACTTCGTCGTCCTCTGTCTTCTTGCCCGGCCTTCAGCCGTGACAATATTCTAACGATTCACCTCGAAGCAAGCCAATGGGGTAGTTGCAGTGGTTGGTAACCAGCATTACGGTTAAACCAGACGCAATCGTAAGAACGGCAAATGGGAGCACGATGCCCTTGCGTTCAGTAAAAACAGGGGATGGCGTAAACACCACCGTGGCGTCAGGTTGCGCCACACATGAAAGGCTAATAGGGACTGAAGCTTCCGGAGGCAAGGTGATGTCGTCGTCAGCGATGAGTTTGCAGAGCAGTGGTGAATGGTCGGGTGGTGGAAATTCACAACTTGGCACTAGGGACACTTCCGCACGGCAACAATCGATGAGAGCTTTATGACCTGATAAGAAATCCCAACCCAGGATGAGGTCATGAGAGCAAGATGGTAGTACAAAAAATTGGACGATGTACGCCGTACACACAGACGAGGGCTGAATGTGTTGCGCGCTAGCCGTGGACAGCACGATGCCACAGAGAGATGTGGTCACTTTCTTCAGTTTGCGACAAAATTTTGCGTTCGTCACAAAAACGCCGGCCCCAGTATCAATTAACGCTTGTGTGGCGACTCCCTCAACATTGACATCAATAACAATTTGCGGCGAAAATGGAGGCCTTGATAATTGCGCAGAAGTTGCAGTTCTTGCCTCTGGAACGGCACTGATTAGTTTCCCTCCTCAGGAGGTGGTCTACGACGCATAGGAGATGGCGATCGGCGACGAGGAGATGGGAAACGAGAAGTCGATGGGCGACGATCCGAGTCAGAGTGCCTCTGTTCGTATGCAGACGTGGTGGCCTGCTGCGACGCATAGGTAGGAGTTCCAAAGGAGGCGTACGCAGGTGTGGGACGGCGGCGGCAGTAGCGTGCAATGTGGCCAGCGATGCCACACGCGAAGCAGATAGGACGGTTGTCATGGGTGCGCCACTCATTAGATGGACGGAAAAAGCGAGGTGAGGGCCTGTAAACCGGAGGCGCTGCCGGAGGAGGTGGAGCCGATAAGGATACTGGATGCGGTGGGGGTCGCGCAACCACAGCTGCGTAGCTGAGAGGTGAAGATGGTGCAGGTGGTGCGTAGCTGACAGCTGAGAGATTAGATGCTGCTGAAGTGCATGCGTAAGGGGCCTGCACTGTAGGTAGGATATCGCAAATTTCAGTGCGTATGGCCTGCTGCAGTGTCGAAGGCAGACTTGCGGTGGGCGCGTCGCTATGCGGCAGCAGGGAGAGCTGTCGGGCGACTTCCTTCCTGATGAAGTCTTTGATCTGGTTGGACAGACTTTCTTGGCGAACGTTGACATTTGCGAGTGCGACAGCCGAGATCGAATCTGGTGGTGAGACATTCTGTCGGGCGATGGAACGCTGACGGCGTAATTCATCGAAGCTCTGGCACAGGCTTACGAGGATTGCCACCGAGGTCGGGCTTTTCGCTAGCAACATCTGGAATGCGCCATCCTCAATACCCTTGAGAATCTGCCGAATTTTCTCTTCTTCGGGCATAGATGGGTTAACACGCCTGCAGAGGTCGAGGACATCCTCAATGTAACTCGTAAACGTTTCGCCAGGCTGCTGGGCTCTCTGGAGCAGACGCTGGTCAGCGCGGAGCTTGCGGACCTCTGGTCGGCCGAACGCTTCTGTTACGAGGGTCTTAAAGGGGGACCAGTTGGCGATGGCGGTTTCGCGGTTGGTAAACCAAAGCGTAGCTACGTCTGCAAAGTAAAAGATAACGTAAACGAGTTTAGAGTCGTCGTCCCACTTGTTGCTGACGCTTACGCGTTCGTACAAGGACAGCCAGTCTTCGACGTCTTGCTCACCACTTCCGCTAAAGATTGGTGGGTCCCGCTGGCGAGTAGCGCCGGGGCAGGTAGACGGGGCAGCCGATGGTGCTGGGTGGGCTGGGACGGGCTGGTTGGCGACTGCGTCAGTCATGTTTCGCGGTAGTCTTTCAGGCAACTTGCGAGAGCGGAGCTCCAGGTCTTCTTGGGGATCTCAGCAGCCTCCACCAAATGTGATGACGTTTATTCGAGCCGAGAAGTCGCAACGAGGTCGCAACGGAAAGTGGGCGTACGGCCAGTCTGGCAAAGGCGGCACAAACTCTCGCGCAAGCAGAGCACGGGCTTTTCGTTGTCTTCCGAAGGCGCATACGCGTTGGTGCGTATGCTCCACTACAACAAGTATACCATGGTTTGTGCGACCTGCTACCTTCATCATAATTATTAACCAATGATTATTTATATGAAATATATTTAAATATGTGGAACTTCACCCTCACGTCTGTTTAATCATTGATTTCACTACACGTGTCTCTCTGCGTGGGGCGTATTGGCTGTTGTGACAAGATGCGAGAACGATAGAATACTTGTATGCATCACTTGCTCAGCTATTAATTATTATTATCGCACCTCGTTATCAGTCACTCTTCCGGTCTCTGACGTCTATGTTTTCTTATACTAGCTGCTGCGCACATTATGGCTGATAGCTTAAGAAATGTCTGAATATGCGACGCGAAAGAACAGCATCAAGACAACATCATTCTCTCCACTCTTCCGTAGCAGACAGCTGAAAAATGCGTGATCTCAATAAAGGTCGCTTATTCTTGTGTTGACTTTCGCAGAAATGGGAACACGGGGTACCCCACAGTGGGAACACGGGGTACCCCACAGGGAGCAGTGCTATCACCGCTCCTTTTCAACATTGCTATGATGCGCCTTCCAAGCGAATCGGCCAGGGTGGAAGGCACACAACACGCAGTATATGCCGACGATATTACAATCTGGACCACTGAAGGGAGCCTTGGTGAAATGCACGAATGCCTTCAGCAGGCCGCATCCATAGTCGAGGCGTATGCCAACGATTGTGGACTCCAATGTGCTCCAAACAAATCAGAGCTTCTGCACGTTAGAGCGAAGCCAAGAGATAAGTCAGCCATACACATCTCCCTCTCTGGGGTTCCCATCAGAGAGGTGGAAGAGCTCCGGATTCTGGGCCTGTTCATTCCCCACAGACTCAGACCGGACTCCACTATAGTGAAACTCAAGAGAACAGGCGAACAGGTAGGGCGCATGATCCACCGCGTTTCCAACAAGCGGGGTGGTCTGCGGGGCAGGGACGCGCTTCGGCTCGCCCATGCCTTCGTGACTAGCCGGATCCTCTATGCCGTCCCATACCTTCGCACTAACATGCAAGAAGACGAAAGAATAGATGCCATCATTCGTAAGGCTACTAAACGAGCTCTGGATCTCCCGGTGGCCACTTCCAACGCCAAACTGAGGGCGTTAGGTGTGCTCAACTCCTACCAGGAGTTGCGGGAGGCCCACCTTATGAATCAATATACGCGGTTCGTGCAGACGGCTCCCGGGCACCGCCTGCTAAACCGCTTACATATACAGCACACTTGCACTGCAGAGGAGGCGGAGCGTATTCCGGAACTGTGGCGACATATGCTCTCGGTCTCTCCACTCCCCAGTAACATGGATAAGCACACGCATGAAAGCAGAAGACAGGCGCGGGCTCGGACGCTTGAGAGGCAACACGGCTCCCGACCTGGTGTATTCTACGTAGATATAGCAGGGCCTTCGCCCACGGGATTTTACACGGCCTCTGTAGTTCACCGGGAAAAGCATGTCAATGGGCTCTCGTTCCGAGCACAAAATCCAGAGCGCGCTGAGGAAGTCGCGATAGCGCTTGCTGCTGCGGACCCCAACTCGAAAGTTATCATCACGGACTCCCGGAAAGCATGTGCTCATTACTAGGTAGGAGAAATATCCCCCTAGCCAGCCAAATTCTAAAACGGGCTCTCGCTGATCCAGCCCCGAAACGCATCGTATGGGCTCCTGGCCATCAGGGCTTACGAGGTAATGAGGCCGCTGACGCGGCCGCCCGAGCACTTACCCACCGGGCTCCTCACCTTGGCTCTTATGACTCGGAGGCCAATACACCGCTCCTGCGGTTCAAAGAAATTCTGACCAATTATCGCGACACTCACCGCCTTTACCCGGCTCCTGCAAAGGGGTTGAATAAGGCGGAAGAGCGAACTCTAAGGCACCTGCAGACAGGTACTCTACTCTGTCCTGCAATCCTAAAACATTTCGATGAGAACACAGATGGGCGGTGCCCACACTGTGGGGAGACGTGTGATATCTTCCACATGGTATGGGCATGTCCGAAAAATCCCCACCTACCCCCTTCCCCTACCCCTTCCCGAGAGGCATGGGAGACTGCCCTCCTCAACTGCTCATCACTAGAGTCTCAACGGGCTCTGATGAGACGGGCACGTGTAGGGGCCTCGTCATGTGGTGTCCCGGACTAAAGACGCCGACCATGTAGCGGGGTCATGCTTTGGCCCCATACCTCTCTCTTTTATAATAAATGTTTTTCATCATCATCATCATCGCATAAAGTGGCACGTTATAGCCATACAACCTTTTAGCCCCAACACAGTACAAGAAATCTATCGCGAAAGTGCTTGCCACATACACGATTATGAGTGCTGGTAATTGATTCTGTATTTTTGGCATTATCGAACATGCATCCCGCTGCTTTTTGGTTTTGGGGCGTGCATCCAAACTCACGCCAGGGCGAGAAGTATATAGAGACCGCATCATGTGTTTCATTAAACCGCAAGGCCCGACGGAAGAGTTAGTGCTATCCCACTCGTTCTTCTTTCATTCTTTCATCTTTATCTCCTCCTACTTTCCTTTGCTCTATCTCTTACGTACTCCTGACAGCGAGAGCAGGCGTTGTGCCCCTCCAGGTGGCAGTTGCCAGCTTGCTTTCTTCCTCTTTCCTTTATGTGTGTTTGCGTATCAGTTTACGCGAATCAAACAATAATAATGAGAAAAACACATCGTTCTTTCCAGCATGGTGCAAATCAAGCTAATAAATTGCTATGCGTTCTGATCAACGAAGTACAACGTCGTACTTACCAAAAATGCAACTCCCATTTCAGACCCGAAATCTTCGCGGATGCGTGGACACTCAAGAAAAGAGAAAACAAAAAGGTGGCAGCTGAGTGAGCTGCCCATCCAAGGATTTACGCAGGGTTGTTTCAATAATTTCGAATTTAGTGGTCAAATATATCGCTGCTGCGTTGTTTTAGGAGGGCTTGTTCACAACATAAGCTCGCCATAATGTGTCCGGCACATGTGATGTCGAGCGGTAAGAAAACCACTAAGTTAGAAAATTAACTGCCTCGAGGTGACTGTATTGTGGCTTGTTGAATGTTGAAAGCAGTCTATATTTATGTCATCTCCTAGAATGACAGTGCAAGCATCATCATTAAAATTACTAAGGTAGCTTTATCAAAATGTGAAGGAATTACTCACACTCGCGTGAGGTGAACGGTACATAACGGTGCACTCTTTGGCGCCATTTTCGACAGTGAGAATTTCAAAATCATCCGTGGTTCTAGAAAATTATTCCACAATAAAACAATTCATGCAATTTTTCACGAACACCATAACTCCGCCTCCTTTGTTTAAGGCTCTGGTTTATACAGATGGAAGTGAATTTCAGAATTTTCATCGCTTCTGCATCATCGTGATACCATGCCTCGATAAACATGATGATCTCGAACTGAAAATTCTATGTGCGATAACAGGTAATCTATGTCGCCCAAATTATTTACAGCAGACTGAGTGGTAATATGCAGTGCAGAAAATTAACATTAGTTTTGTGACAACCCACGGATTTCCGAGACTGTCTAAACGCGGTTTTGCATGTTTCGCGTGAGAAACGGTAGGCATGTGCTCGGCTTACTCTACCTCAATAAGGTTGCTGAGCTTCGCGACGCGAAGAATACGTGACGGCTCATTTTTCCTTGCAAAGATTTTTCCCTATTTGGTCATGTACTGTTTTGTAATGTAGTTTAGTCGATTACACAAAACTGAGTTGGTTATCTACACATATGCTGTCGTTCTTCGTTGTGCAGGTCTTCAGTTTCGGTTTGAATTTAGTGATCATGATGAACGCCAACTAGGTTGGCCCTAAGTAGCTTCACCCCTAAAAGCTCGCATCGGTAGCGTTGACCCACCAAACACATAGAATAAATATTATGTTCCCAGCCGGAATCAAACCCCAGCATTCAGCGTCACAATCATGTATTCTACCAGAGGGTCACGACAGGTCTCGGAACTGATTTTCATGTCGGCCATAATATTTTTAAATGTCGATGGTGGTTGTAGTGCTGGCTATTCAATGTTATAAACAGCACACACCTACTCCTATATTACAGCTGTCATGGCGGGTTAAGGACAATTGTAGTGAAGTGTCATTCAGTGAAGCTTGTTTATTTAGCATTGCTCAGAACCAGCAGGCTTACTTGCACGAGCACTAAGTATTAGCTTATCGATTCTATTGTTGCAAATACCCATGTTGCTGTTGGCTATGTTACGCAACAGTAAATATACGAATGTTTACATTATGTCTGTCCGTGTACAATATTTGTACATACCTTTAGCATCAATGCGTAACGCTTCTCCCAATGAGAAAATTACAACACACTCACTTTCCCCCCACATGCTTCGCACGAATTCCATTCCCAAAGTACGTGAAATTTGCGATTTTTTCATGGCAGAATTTGAAAACAATTCGATCTTGTTATATCACCTGTTTGCCTTCATAACATCAAATAATCTTTCGTATTAATACTTATGAAGGCTGTTTCAAGAAATGTGCCCAATATTGTTGAAAAATTACTGAAAAGACGTATCTGGGTGCTACTTGCGGCACTTCCTTTACGGCTGAAGAAGACATCTTCCGATGCGCACAAACATTATTACGGCAGTAATAAGGAAATTAACAAAAGTAACTTTTTAGCCAGTGCAAATATTCAATTACGTTCAATGGGCGAATTCAAGTGCTTCCTGCAATTAGTCCATAGCCACTTTCCAAGTTTGGAAAGGCGGCCACTGGTATTCATTGGGAAGCGTTGAAAGCTGGCTAATTTAGCAGGCAAAACCGAAACCGACGCACCAAACAGCGCATCTACCATTCACTGCGAAACCACCCTCAGTGACCACACTGTTTCCCTTGCCGCTATTACCCATCACCTAGACCCTTCCCTAAGGGGCCACATATAGAGAGAGCTGTGCGCCGCCAACCGTTTTTGCTCACGCTGTTCGCGCCATCGCCGAACTTCTGTGACAGACCACGCGACACTGCCACCGCTGTTCAATGATTGCGGTGTGCCGCCGTTTGTCTTATTTCAACATGATCCGGAGAATCTTGGCCGAAAATACATCACTTGACCTTCTTTTCTGCAACTTGATGATTTTTTTTTCAGAACGGTGTTTACGGTGTCTTGGCTGCTCTCTTTTGTCCGTTTTTGCGTGCCCGTCTTCTGTAGATGCACAATTGAGTGTGTTATTCTTTTTGCCGTTTCTCATTCTTTTGGCACCTTACTACGGCGTTTAACGAGACATTATTAGCGTGCATACATTCAAATTATCCATATGCGAGAATTGCCAGTTGTAGATCGTTTCATACTCCACATTCCACGAGCTCGAAATTTCGATAGGCCCAACGCTTAGCGCTCACATTCCAACGTGCTTTAAAAAGACATTAATGCCGAATGAATATTGCCTGTAAGAATTGTAGTGAAGGGAGTGTATTGGAGTGTAATGGAGAACAAAAACAAAACCAGGGGCTCGTGAAAATTTCATTCTCCTAATAAACAAAATTTTACCAGCGAAGACAACCCCACTATCCACAAGAAAGGCCAGATCAATTCGATGGTATTTTTATATACTTTATTGTATGAAGAAGCTTATGGACAGTCTCAGCAGGCTTTCATTGTCACTCTCATGTTCTCTATCAAGTCCAAATAAATTTTGTACGCAGATTGTGTTCTCTTCTCGCTTATAAAATATCTCCAGCTCTAGTGAGGGACACTGTTAACGCATAGCTGAAAGGAGCTGCCCATCTCGATCGCACGCATGGCTCATGCGATAACCAGACTCCACCCGTGATGCCTGCCATCGATTGCTCTTCGAGGGGAAAGGGAGCCCTGTCAGTGTTTTGCTGGGCGAAGGAGTGTAAAGAGATGCACAGGTAGGAGGCTGCGTGGCTCGATCCGCAACTGCGAACTTTGATCATAAATATGCGGTTGTGACTGCTATAGCATGCGTGCTATTTTAGCAGGCACAAAGAAACGGCTCGTGCATTCTTGTTCTCTCAATAATATCCCTGCCGATACACCACTATTTCCCCGAGAGCGACCCTATTCCCATACGCCAGCAATTCGCAGTTAAGCGAAATGAGATGAAAAAGAGTTAGCTCCAGCCCCAGTTCCCCATGAGGCTGCGCGCTCCCATCGCACGGTGTAAAACGTGATGTCTTCGAAGAGTTTTCTGCCCAAAAAAATTGTTGAAGCCGCCCTAAACTTGGCGTGTTTTTCTCAAAGACATAAGAACAAAGCTGCCGTGAACTCATTTAGAGTTAATGACACTTTCGTACTGAACATTTTAGCCTTCAAACTTGAGGAATTGGAATGATGCAACAATTTTCGCAATGCAGATGCACTCGTTCCTAAATTTTGTCACAATGTGCGTGAGTGCCCCTACTGAAAATTCCCACATGTACAGGACCTGCACATACGATGTTATTGGATACGGGGCATACAGGTGTCATGGGTCATGCGGGTGGTACGGGTCATGTGGGTGGTACGGGTCATGCGGGTGGTACGGGTCATGTGGGTGGTACGGGTCATGTGGGTGGTACGGGTCATACGGGTGGTGCGGGTCATACAAGTGGTAAGGCTCATAAAGGTGGTATAAGTGTAACGAATGTATGGGTATTACATGTTATGCAGGTGATATGGGTTGGATTAGCTATTTGGGTCAAAATTAACATGCAGTAAAAGAACGTATTAAGAAAGGCATGCTAGTTCATGAAGCACACAGTAAATAAACAATGTAATGTAGGTATGCTGCAATGATATCAAATAAACACGATCAGGCTAGAGTAATGTTTTGACGACTCATTTATTTAGGTCGTTCAACATTTCGGCAATGAATCTGTTCATATTTGTTGACCTATCTATAGGTGCCGCTTCACTTGGTGTCCCAGCAATGTACTTGCTGAAGGCATCTGTAAAATGAGCAGGAATATGTAGCAATTAGGCACTTACTGGTTTATATAAATGATAAATTTTATTGTCCCTAAATTCAGCAAAATATACTAAGCATGAAACACTTACTTCCGACTGCCTCCAATTTCTTAGGCGTGAGTGCCCTCCTGGGTGGTGCCTGGTTTTCTGAGCGCACATAGCGCCGACAAGGGGCTCCTGTGATGCTCCTGTTGTGGAGGGCACTCACACCCCACAGAAGCTTGGTCGCCTCCTTACAGAACAAGCTGTCTCTCGGACGCGAAAGCAGCCATGCCCATTTTTCCTGCTCCAGGAATATGCCGTTTCCAAGGTGAATCTGCGCGAAAAAATGTGGAATCATAATAAAAGACTCAAGAGATATCTTGTTTTTGAAAATGTTATTTGCGCTCTTTGGTCGTGCGAGTATAGTTTTGCTGGTATGTATTCAAATAGTTCTGATGAATCCTACAATTCACTTCTGCAACTGCATGCCATCTTGTATAATACTGGCATACTAAACGTTATCCAAATATTCTTTTTCTAAAGCAAGTACAGTTCACAGAATGTATGTAAGTCTACAGGTGCATATAGTGCTCATTAATGGCAATACTACACCAGCCTTCACAAGGAGAATCATTAATTTTTAGATACTAAAAGACTGGGCAAAAAGTGGGGTGGCATAGTAAGTTAGAAAAACATCAACACAATCCCTATTTAGAAATTTTACACTAATGTGGCTACAGCGAAACAAAAAAGCATTCGTTTCAATGATCAATGAAAAGCAAATCACATACATCATTGCTGTCTTTAAGTCTCACCTGAACAGTTTGTGAGAAGCTGTAAGACATTTTAAGAAAAAAGCATATTTACAATTTTGAGTGCTCTAGATATGTGTGAAAGTTAAATTAACAACTATGTAACATATCTTACAGTTGTGTTACAGTTGTTAGTAATGCTGAGTCCATAATATTCTACTAAAGACCACCAGACACCCTAAAAGGCACTTAGAGCTGGCACTGACAAAAAGTGCTCTGGCACATTGCAGATAAAATTTTCTTTTGTCAAATCCAATAATGAGGAACTCAGGAATCAAAAAGACAGAGCCTCAATTCATTCCCCTTTTTTCTAACATTAAGACTTGTCACAAAAATATTTATGAAGCTTTTACTGAATGCCGTGACATTCCAAAAAAGGGTATTGCAGAAGATTGCACTGGTCATTCGTGAAATAACCTCCTGAATGTCTGAATTCACCAGTTCCTAATTTACAAAATTATCCGTAGTAGATGAATAAAGTAAGCATAAACATACAAAGAAGTGAAAGTGCAATGCAAGTTGCATAACTATGTGTTCAACCCAGTAGTGAAAGTATTGCACTGAATAAACATAAATTTACAAAAAGTAGAGCTACTTCATCGTTTAACTGAATAAGGGCATGCACACAGAGACGGACACTAGAAGAAGAAAATGCACACAACATAAGCAATGTTCAAGTGTCTGTATGTGCCCTTATTCCATTAAAAGATGAACGAATACCAACTAGCCTAACTATCCAAGCTACTGTAAAGCTACTTACTTGATTGTCCACCTGGAAAAACAGCGGCAGTTCATCCCTGGCACCCAAACCCTAAAAGGCAGAACAAAGGAAAAGTCGATCAGCTATAAAAAATATTAGGCACACATATGCCAGCATGGCTTCCAGGTTTGAAAGTTAAGCATCATTTCCAAAACTTTTTTTTATTTTCAGACACAACATAACTATCAGCCCTCATTTGTGCTTTGTTCAGCCCAATAACAGCTGCTGAAACTTTTATCCCTATTGTTTTTCCAGCTTATGCTCCATAAATTGTTAAAAGCCCAATCACTGAGTTGCACAACGAACTGATCAGTGTTCTACATTGTGTTATTAAAACAACCTAACTTTAATCCCACTTAAAACTAAGTTCATGGTTTATACAGTTTCTAAAACAAAGCTCCCTTTTAATTGACTATCACAATTTAATTCCTGCAATTTGGTGTGTTTTCTAGGCCAAAAACTTGAGCCTAACGTGAAGTTTACCCATCATATTGCTTATGCTAAACAAAAAACTGCCTTCGGTGTACGAGCCCTCATTAAATCTTCTTTATTATCTCCTGTGATGCCTTGTTGTTGCCCTGCTTTCATAAACAGTCAAATAACCTATGGCATTATTACATGGGCAAATATGCATAACAATAATCTTTTGCCAATAGAGAACATTCAGAATACACATAATTCAGGACATACAGGAGAACATTTAATTCAGGAGAACATTCAGGAGAACATTCAGGACATACACATAATTACCAACAGTTCTTTTTACTCTAATGCTGCTCGCCTTGTCTAGGCTAACTTCATACTACTTGCATCTGACTTGTTTTCACTTAATCATAACGGTATTCAAACTAGCTTTTGTGTGAACTGAGTTATATAAAATGTTTAAAAATAATAATTGTGCAAAGTTTGCCCATAATTACATCTTCCTTACACCTAAACATACATTAACTATGGCAGAATGACATCCTACTTTACAGTGATTAAATTATAGAACTTATTCCACACACTTGAAGAATTTCATCTCCTAAAATTAGCTTGTCAAGAATGTTTGTTAATACAAAAAGCATATGCAATTAGCTTAAAATCTTTGTAAATTTACATTTAGGTTTTATGGTGAGTAAAGCTACGTGTACAACTATTATTATTTTGAATTCGACTGAGAGATCCGGAACAGCCGCCCAAGTCTTGAAGCGAGCACACGGCTTACACCGTTTTTAGATACTGTAAGTTGGGAAAGCCCGCTATGGAGGCGGCACCGACTCGTACACGCTCAGAGGGGCGCGGCGCTAACGTAGCTTTGAGAACGAGCTACCGCCGGCTTCCCGCGGCAGCGTTGAATTTGTTTTTTTCCTTTTAGTTTGCTTGCTCTGATTACAGAGGCGGGAGCTTGAAGGTTAGATTTCTGTCACGCAAATCGTATTTAACATGGTACACAACAATCAAGCAAGCTTGAGTGAATTAGCAGTTTAACACAGTAAACATGCTGACCTTTAGTGCGCCGGGCTGTCTAAGTGGCTATGCCTATGAGGAAAACACTTGTGATCAGCAGTACTTCTTCAAACCCCCAATTACCCTGCAGTTCTCAAGGACTGAACAGCTGCTATTCCATGAAAAGTCTTGCAGGTAATGGTCAAAACATACATAAATAATCATACATTTCTTAGGTACAGGCCCGAACCTTATTTATCACTAAGTAGTACAGTCGAGCCCACATATAACGGCCCCACTTAAAACAAACTTTCGCTCAAACGAACAACAAACGACCATGAAAATATATATTGGTTCAACGGCACAAAATCGCACTTACATTGAACGTCTCCGAGCGCCGCTGATCGGTTACAGCGAACAGTCAGCAGTCTCCCGACTTCCCAAAAACCAATTTCGACCACCGATCAGGCATCGGCAAGGTGCCTATACATTCTTATTTTTAAACGCTGACCCTGCCCCCGCGAGCCTCTAGTTGCTGCTCCCCAACCCATGAAGAAAGGAAAGTGCCGACTGCTTTTTGTTATGCAACCCTCCGTCCTTTGTCCCCCCCACTACTCTGAGCCAGACGAGGCCCGCGTTTTCACACTGCCACCGATCTTTCGAAGACCGGTCGGCCATCTACCCCGTTTTTAATCGCTGGTCCTGTCGTTGGCATCGCCGGCCTGGAGTGACCAGACCATTTGCCAACATCGTCGGCCACCGACTGTATCCGATAGTCTGCGTCTAGTGCACGGGCGTACGCTACCCCACCGACTCTGATAATTTGTGATTTGTTTCGTGTTAAGGACTTGTTCTCGCTAGCTTCCCACTCGACTTGGCATGCCTTCCGCTCACGTGCGGAAGCACGAAATGGCTGTTAATTTGCGCGGGACGAATAGCGAAATATTGAAGTTTGTGAGGCCACGCAAACTCGCCGGCGCAACAAAAAATTTTTTGACCACGGCCGCCGATTGTTCGAACACCCCCGCGCACTGATCCAGGCGGCCATGCTTTGACTTCTGCGCGCGCAGGCACTCTTTCCAAGTTTTTTTACGTGCGAGTTTCGCGGACCTATCAAGCAAGCTACCCAACCTGCCTCCTTCTCATGCGTTTTGGTTTTCAAGGTTGCCCTTCCACTGCATCCTCTCCTCTCTTGTCGCAATTTGGAAACTAATTTCCTGCTGTTTCACATGCAGAGGTAGCAGACGACGCTCCTTCACAATCTCAAAGCGACAGCAGCGCCGCCTCCACCGGATACGAGAGGGGGCAGTCCTCGCGGCTGCGACAGCGCATGCTTACCCAACTGACAGTATCTAAAAACGTCTTACACCAAGCCAAATCTCCCACTGGAACACATGAATGCTGTGCATGGGTGCCAGAAGCTGTTTATGCTTACGACACTTAAACAGGCTCCTGAACTTTTCGACGTAGGCGATGATCTTCGGGCATCTGCACAGCCGGTCGGGCAAACTTGTTCTTAAAAATCACTTCCACACACGGTTTGTGGTCGCTGCTGCTACAACTGTCAAACTTAACCGCCAGTTCATTCAGCAAAGTCAAACGATGCCATTTTTTAAAATTAAAGAAATTTATAGGGTGATGAGACACCACCTAAAAAAACGTTGAAGACAACCTTATTCTCGATTGTACCAAAATGACAGCCCTGCATTGACGGAGTTCCAGAAAAATCTACCTTGCCAGATGAAACAACATGGAAGCCCCATTGCGGAGTGGTTTGCTCCGAATCTGCCAGTAGAAAGCGGGGAAATTGCTCCGAATTGCACCAGGGGAACCGGGCAAGAAAATTTTTATTCTGCTCAACCATTGCGATTCGACATTGAGAGATGGTCACACTGCATTTGCTCAACTTTTAAAATACTTGTCTACATACCACTACCAATGACTAGATGTATATTGATTAAATAAACAAACTGAAAAGGTACAGGAGGCTAGCCTGACAATATAACCCCTAAATCGGATTGAAAAAAAACAACAACAAAGAAACAGCCATTTCAATTATAAAGTACACACCTGGCTGGTAGGTTCTTGAGAACCACTTGAAGTGGTTCCAGGGTGTGGGTACCGGTGGCATCAATGGGCATGGCTGCATCCGTGGCTGCTCTGAAGAAGGCGACGGAGGCTCTGGTAGCAGTAAGTAAGTGCTGCGGCGGTGGCAAAGGCAGCGTTGCTGACCACCCTTGTGAAGACAATGGCGAGCACGGCCATAGTGGTGGTGGCGACGGTAGTGGTGGCGACGGTGGTGGTGGCGACGGTGGCGATGCGTGTAGCGACATGAACTGCAACGGCCTTGCCTGAAAATGCAAAAAAAAAATCTAAATTACACTTTTGAAGCATACAGCTTTCTTTTTGCAAGTTGAATCGAATTTGTTTTGTCAGTTTTATAATTGTATCTAACCTTGTCTAAACTCACTCCATTATGCTTTTGTCCCTTTGTTTTTGGTGCAATACAGCGAAATCTCATAACTAAAACATGCTTAATTAACAAATAACAATTCAGGGGACAGTGACAGCTCAATGTATGTCATCTCAAACGACAGTATTATCAACAGCAGTGCCCTACTTACCGAGAAATCGAGGTAAATGCACGGGAACAAATGCGCCGCAGTAGGACGTTCGCGAAATGATCCTTATGACGTCAGACAAACTGCCTACAATTAATCACTGGTAATCAAACTAGCTCACTAAATAAAGAACCTTCCAAGTATCAAAGGACGTAAAAAAATGCTGCTTGTTGAGTTGTTTCTCATGAAAAAAGAACCGCCGGGAGTTACAATGGAGAATAGCACAAGTGGTTAGAAAATTCAACTTTTTCCTGGCTAAACTAGACAGGCCGGCCATCTTGAGCCAAAACATGTCTGCCATTTCGGAGCCTATTGTAGGAAATTGATCGATGGCCACTGTTGCTGATGCGGCTCCTGGTGCTTTAGTTTCGCTAGTAGTGTCGGCGACCCGTACAATAAAAAGCCGGGCAACGTTGTGCACGGCAACAGGACGTGAGACTTTCCGCTTCTTGAGGCGGGTTAATTAAAGTGCGCTAGCTGATACAGACCACTAAAACACGATTTTATTTCAAAATAAGCACTTCCTTGGCACAAAAGGCTTCTGGACCGGTAATCCACAATAAAGGTCGACAACTTTGATTCTCCAGCTCACACATTTGCCTCAACTGTACTGCTGACATCACTTCATGTCGACCTATGAGAAGTCTCCGTTAACAAAACATGGCAGCGCAGCCATGTTTGCCAAGTCATAGTTGAGTGAGGTTTGTAGTACCATACTGGTTCGATTGTGGCCACCATAAAGATTATTCCTCTTTCATAAGTTGTGCAGCAATGTGTGATGATGCACACGGTTGACTGAATATTGCATCGAAATGTTTTGAAATCGGCATGTCTAATCATTACTGAAGCACGAAAATAACAACTGGGCACAGCTTCATTCCCCTTCACAGCTGCTTTAAAACAACAGATAACGAAAATCTTCCTTTTCCTTTAAGTCGATTGTATTGACCCGCCACGACTCCCAACAGCTTTCTGCACTCCCAGTTGTTCGCAAATGCCTCCGGATATAGGCAACCTTATAACAAGCAATGACTCATGTGACGTCGTGATGACACGACCAATTTGGGAAACTTATTTTGATGCCACGACGATGGCATCACAAGGTATTATTTGTCCACTTTTGTAGGTCTGACGGCACTTTTCGCACTTGATGAAGCATCTTAATGCGTTGTCATATGCTCATACCTTCTCTTGAATGCTCCTGTGGGTGGCCTCATGTTCATAGGCGCCATGATTAGTAGATGTGCTGCATTGGTGGCCGCAACAGGAACGGCTGGCCAATGTTTCTGTGAGAGAGCAAATGTGAAAAATAAAGAGCGCACATTTCTTAATTTGCATCCTGAACGAAGCATTACTTTTTCAGAACTTCTATATATTACAACCTGATTAATACAAACATAATTATTGTATTTGCTCAAAGCTACACCAGCGCGT
>WOVY01004197.1:0-33327 GCA_013436015.1 Rhipicephalus annulatus
CCACCACTGTTTGCGAACGACGGCCCGATCCCGCCGAAGCCACCACTGTTTGCTAGCGTATGTTTATCAGCTCGCGACTGCTTCTGCGCAGAGCTGATAAGACGAGCGGACGAGACGACGGTGAGTTAAACAAGGTTTATGTACAGCATATATACAGAGGCGTTACAATTTCGGCACTGGGGCCGACAGAGACTCGAAAAGCCGAGCTCTCCTCTCTAACACATAGGTCAGCTTTTCGCCTAAACCGCCGACTCACACACATGTCGGCTCTCCGACACGGGGCCTCCCCTCTCATCACATAGGACCGCCGATCGCGACGCGCCGCAGGGCTTCTTTTATTTACAACCCCGGTCCAACCAAAAGTCCAATCAGAAGCGCCGCTGGTCGCCAGGGCAGATTCCTCCAATGGGGGTCGCCGCGCCATGCGTCAGACCACCATACCGAGAACGCCGGCTCGCTGTCACGTGCGCAGATGACTCAATGCACGTGGGCCAGAGACGCGCCGCGCGTGTTTACGCCGTTCGCGCCAGGCAGACTGCGGCAGGCCTTGACCCAGATTGCCTTTTTCAGAGGCACGGCCGTTTGACGAGGACTCGCTGGCATAACAGCACCCCCGCCGCCAGACAATGCACCGGAAAGACGAGCTGCCTTCCACGGGGCTCGGATGTCAGGTGCGCTCGTTCGCCAGGTCCCTCCAGGTTCGCCTCCAGGGCCATAGGGAGAATACAGCTCCAAACTGTTCCGGGAACACATCCCATTTTTGACGACGGATCCCAGCTCCACTGGCTTGTCGCCACAACTTGCTGACCAGCTTCACTCGTCTCTTCTGACCATCTTCGGTTTCAGCACTTGTCGATGGTTCTGCAACTTGCCAAGAGCGGATCGACAACAGACAACACACGACACACGCAAGTGCCCTCGGTCACCCGACAGAACACCAGACAAAGTATAGTACAACATATACCGATCTACGTGTCCTATCGGAATTTTGTTCCCTCTACATCAAGAGGCACATGTGGGACACAAGACTCTTAAAGTAAGAACTTGAATTTTTCACAATTACAACAACGCAACGAATTAGAATACCACATAAAATTGGCCCCTTGAGATCACTCTGAACGAGAGCGCTCAGCCCAGGTCGTGATGAGGTCAAAATTTTGCCCCGAATCGCCAACGAGAAACCGAAAGGTTGAGAAGGTACTAACTAAACGCACGGCTCCATGCGTCTGCATTAGCGTTTAGCTTTCCTTTTTTTTTTGATAGCGAACGTCAAAGTTGCGCTGTGGAGCAACATGCTCCACCTCAGTAACCGGCCACTTTTAGGCGACGATACCTATGCGGCACCAAGAGCGGCTCACACTTGCGACGTTGCACAGGGGAACAACGATACGGCTTGCTACGGGTTGACTCCTCACCGCTTAGCTCGATACCGTGTTCGATCACCCTCGTGTTTCCGGGACGGTCCGAAAACACGTCTTCAAACTCGGAACCAATCTTTCTCAGGTCCTCTTTCTCAGGTCCTCCTTCACTTAAGCTAGGCTCTAGGTTTATCTGCTCCCGGATTTCTTTCGATCCCCCTTCAATTACCTCACTAGAACTCAAAATTTCTGCTTCCTCTTCCTCTGAAGCATTCAACACAGATTTACGACCGCTTGATGTTGAACGTATGGTTTCATCAAGGTGTAAATTTTGTTCAGCCGCCTTCCTAATTTCTCTTCACAGTTGGTATCAGAAAGCTTCGATACTACTTTGCGGGCCCTTCCCAATCAACCTCAAGCTTGGTCTTTTGAACGGGCTGCAGCAGCATTACCTGATTATCAACTTCAAAAGCGCGCTTCTTCCCCGATTTCTCGTAGTGCTCCTTCGACAGCACTTTTTGCCGCGTTTTTTCTGGCTTTCCACTAGCGCTTCAATTTGGCTTTCCACTAGCGCTTCAATTTGGCCTTCCACTAGCGCTTCAATTTGGCTTTTCACTAGCGCTTCAATTTGGCTTTCCACTAGCGCTTCAATCGAGAGATCCTCACGCTGCTCTCGAATGAGCGTCTCTCGATCAACTCTCGGCAGCTCGCTCCAACTTTCCGCTACAGGCGAGAGCGTTGCAACCCTCTCGCTCTGACTCAATGGCGCCACGTCGTCTCCCCCAGCGCATACCGCGCCGGCCGTGTCGGCGACGCGCCGCTCGCAGTGACTGCTCACATGACTCATGCGGAAACTTTCCTTTCTGGGGTTCCGTCGACCCGCCGACAAGGTCACTTGAGAGTTCACCGCATGGAACCAGGTCCAGCTTCCGCGAAAGCCTTCGCGCTTGCGATCGCGTGAGAGCCATGCACGCTAAGTTGGGGAAGAATGATTGCCCTGCTCTTTGAGAAGCTGCTCCGAGTTGTTGGAGAAAAGATAAGAAAAACGATCATTTAGCGCGGCAGACACAGCCGCTTCGGTGCAAAGCTTACCGAACGGGCCTTCAATGACAACCGTGGCGATTGGTAAGCGAACACTCTGCTCCTCGGCGACCTGCCTGATCCACGCGCATTCTCCTGTGAAGTCATCCGGAGACACCAATGAAGGATGGACAACATCCATGGTTGCCGCTGAGTCTCTAAGTGCTCGGCACGTTTTCTCATTGAACCCTAATTTCTTGGAGATACGGCTCCAACAACCGAATGTTTTTTTCTGATTCTCGGATCGTTGCGAAAGCAAACTTTTCCTGACAGTTTCTCGCGATGTGCCCTTCCTTTTTGCAGTTGTAGCAGATTAGCGGCTTCCGTTTGCTTTCCGATTCAAATGCCTGTGTGGTAGAAACCTCACTCGATTTCTCCGCTTCTGCTTGCCCTTCCCCTACACTGTCCTTCGTAAGAGACGGGTCCTTTTGAAATTACGGTGCGGAACGGGTTTCCGTTGATCAGGTTTCCTTGAAAAGCCCTCTTTCCTGTCATACTTTCAACGCGCACTGCCCTGCTATGCAACTTTCGGCGAGTGTAATACTCCTCAACTACTCTGCTGCCTTGTTTAGCTGTATTTCCCCAAGTCTGCCCTGCAGCCAAAGTCTGACATTATCCTCGATGCAGCGGTAGAATTGCTCCAATGCAACGCATTCCACCACTTTATCGCGGTCGTCATAAACACCTTCGCCCTTGAGCCATTCGATTAAATCGGCTTTAAGACGAAACGCGAAGTCAACGTGTGACTCATTCCCCTTTTCAGCATACCGGAACCTTTGCCTGAAAGCCTCGGGTGACACTTGTAACGTCTCAAGAGCACTTCCTTAACGTCGTCATAGCTCTCAAACGCTTCCCTCGACAAGCAAGTTATCGCGTCGGACACTTCCGCCGGGAAGAAGAGCTATCAGGTTCTGCGCCCAAAGAGACCGCTCCAAAGCGTTTTCGCTCACAGACGTGTTCGAACTTGACGAGATATTTCGCCATGTCCTCGCCTACTACGAACGGTGGCAGTTGGTCCCGAATTCTAAAACTGCTGACCTGAATCGTCGGAGAAGGTACGCTAGGCGCCTGCGAACACTGTAGGATTGCCAATTCTAGTCGTTTCAATCTCAAGGCGCTCCTGTCTCTCGGCCTCCTCGCGCTCGCGACGTTCGCGCCTTTCAATTTCTTCACGTTCGCGAACTTCTCGCCTCTCAGCTTCTTGACGTTCGCGAGCTTCTACTTCTCGCCGTTCAGCCTCCTCGCGGCGTGCTTGGATATCCGCCCAGGCCTCATCGACTTCCTCAGCAGACACTCCTTCATCCTTCATGATCTCAAGGATCGCTTGCTTTCGTTTCGCACGGCCCAAAGAAATGCCGAGTTCCTCACAAATTTCGATGAGTTCCTTCACTTTAAGGTTCTCCATCGTTCACACTAGCCTCTTGCTGTTTGCCCCTGTTACAATTTACTTGCCGTACCCACTATAAGCCTACTAGCAAGACGCGCAGCAATTTTTCACACTCCCGTGTTTACCCCCCTCCGCATTAACTTTGGTTTCAAAGCACTTCGACTTTGCTTGAAACGATCAAAGCTCACTACAATGCTTCACACAGCCCTTCTCTAAACTACTACAACCTGAGCTTAGAGTAGTCTGGTGAACTGAGGGGAAAACATCAGGCACTCACCGCATCGATGTCGCTGACGCCGGCCGATCCCGCAGCTGCCAACCACTGTTGCGAACGACGGGCCGATCCCGCCGCTTCCACCACTGTTGAGAAAGACGGACCGATCCCGCCGAAGCCACCACTGTTGCGAATCTGCCTCCGTGGATCCCACCGCTGACCTCCACTGTTTCGAAAGACGACGACGCCGACACGGCCCCGAAGGCGCCACTGCTTTCGACTCCGCCGGGAAGGTCACCGCCGTTTGGTAGCGTATGTTTCTCAGCTCGCGACTGCTTCTGCGCAGAGCTGATAAGCCGAGCGGACGAGACGACGGTGAGTTAAACAAGGTTTATGTACAGCATATATACAGAAGCGTTACAATTTCGGCACTGGGGCCGACAGAGACTCGAAAAGCCGAGCTCTTCTCTCTAACACATAGGTCAGCTTTTCGCCTAAAACCGCCGACTCACACACATGCCGCTCTCCCGACACGGGGCCTCCTCTCACGCACATAGGACCGCCGATCGCGACGCGCCGCATGGCTTCTTTTATTTACAACCGGGTCCAACCAAAAAGTCCAATCAGAAGCGCCGCTGGTCGCCAGGCAGATTCCTCCAATGGGGGGTCGCCGCGCCATGCGTCAGACCACCAGACCACTAGAACGCCGGCTCGCTGTCACGTGCGCAGATGACTCAATGCACGTGGGCCAGAGACGCGCCGCGCGTGTTTTACGCCGTTCGCGCCAGGCAGACTGCGGGCAGGCCTTGACCCAGATTGCCTTTTTCAGAGGCACGGCCGTTAGACGAGGACTCGCTGATAACAGTGGGTGTGGGTAGGTAGGTAGGTAGGTAGGTAGGTGGGTGGGGTGGGTGGGTGGGTGGGTAGGTAGGTAGACACACAGACAGATAGATAGATAGCTAGATTGATTGATCGATGCTCAAAGTGATTGCAGTACGCAAAAAAATTCATGTTAAAAACGTTTGACAGTATAACCACCAGAGTTATGTTTTCAAATGGGCATTGTTCTTGAGAGCAAGAATTATCACAAAAGACCCTAAAACCTTTACCCTCTTAGCCTGCATTCTATTAGGATTCCAGTGAAAAAAAAATGATAACATGCCAATGAATAATCTGACACTCGCCATATATGATACAACGTTGTTGTAAAGGGAGTCCGACGTTGGCATGGGAGAAAAACTTGTGAATGAAATTCAAAAGGGTATATTCAATTTTTTAGATCAACATTATTATTTGAAATTTTGCCAAAACGGCGATTTAATTCTCGACACCGTTCACCCTAATCCGAAAAGGTAGTTCGATGGAGTCACTCTCAGAATGCTTTCCTCACATGACAGCCTTCGAATTCAGCCTTCTGTCTGCCCTCTTGATCCTACTTTAACATTCAGGAAACCGTGCTGGATTTGTTAGTGCGGGGAACAAGACACCTTTTCCTTGTTCAACCGATAACTTCTTTGACAGAGCGGCACAATGCACGTGCCTTTCTTTGCATTGCCGCTTAGCTTTAACATCTCAGGGTGTTGCAGTGTACGTATGGCGCCGCCGAACTTCACAGTAAATCAGATGGCAGCTGTCATACACTGATTTCAGACGTGGCTAGACTCTGGCAGCAACAGAACGAGACGAATTTCGTGCGTTCGTGCAACCCTCGACACGCAGTGCCGCTTATGGCATCTGAGTGCAGTCATTGCATGCGCGGCCACCCTCTCTCGTACGGAATGCGCGCGCTCAGCACACTAGGCAGTATATTTCAAGACACTGTATTCCGGGAGTACAGTGTACTAGAATGCGGAGCACCTCATTTACTAATACA
Organism: Rhipicephalus annulatus; assembly: GCA_013436015.1. NCBI lineage: Eukaryota > Metazoa > Arthropoda > Arachnida > Ixodida > Ixodidae > Rhipicephalus > Rhipicephalus annulatus. The sequence goes on from WOVY01004197.1 coordinate 5,913, forward strand.
CTATGCCGAGAGAGATGGTACCCGAAAGTACACTTTGGGCGAAGAGTGCAATTTTAAGCACTTGAGTGGCCCTTCCATTTATGTTTCTGGGAAATTAGGGGAGCGCTAACATACCATATTAAGTAAATAAATGCCTCGTAGCACACTGTGTAGATAAATATGCACAAAATTGTAAATAAGGCCCACACGTACGCTCTTCACAATGCTGGCTGCATGTAATCATGTGCAATGCCTGGTATCATGTTGTAAAAGTATTATAATGGGAGCCTCAGTACAAACTTCTCAGTAACCACACGATTAATGAGGCATAACAGTGCATTGCTTTGGAAATTTAGCCTACCTTTGGCCCTCTGTCGTGCACCTATGTCTAAGTACATGCACCTGTGGTATTTCGCCCACACCGAAATGCGACCGCTACCGCCGATATTAAAGGCATGTTCTCACATAAACTAATTATTAGTTCTTTGCCTATAAGCAACCTAATAACCCAGCAGATTAAGGCACCAAATAAAATATGAGCAACATTTAGTATGAAACAAACAGGACGGCTACATATTGTGCATTCATTGAACACTTTCTTGCATTTCACTGCTATAACGCCTCTGCAATAAGTCTGAACCTAATGAAATAAGCACTACGCACTACGTTTGACAACACGAGTGAAGAAGCACAGCTCAGTTAATTGCAATCGTACCAAAGCTAATCAAAAATAGTGTACGTTACCTTCACAGACAGTAATTGTATTCGCATCATGTACATCATCAACCCTCGGCTTCTCGTCGACCAATGCCGTAACTTCATTCGCATAATGCCTGTGATCAACAATCGGCTTCAAGTCCGCAGTAATTACTTCATTGGCATAGTGTCCGTGATGAACATTGGGATCCACGTCTGCCGTAGTTTGATCCGCATGAAGTACATCATCAAAACTCGGCTTCTCGTCCACAAGTGGCGTAACTTCGTTCGCATAATAACTGTGATCAACACTCGCCTTCACGTCCGACGTAAATTCATTCGCATAATGTCCATGGTCAACACACGGCTTCACGTCCGTCGTAAGAGCATTCACATAATGTCCGTGATCAATAATAGGCTTCACGTCCATCGGAACTTCATTCGCATAATGATTTTCGCCAATTAAGTCTTCAGCACTCGGTTTCACATCCGTCGATGCACTAGTCGCTGTCAGAATGCCGTCCATTGCACCACTGCCTGCTCTAGTTAGGAGGCTATGAACTATAGAGAAGGCCATTATTACGCGCGTTTCACCTAGACGACGTCGCACGTCGCGGTTTCACTTTACGCACCGGTCAGGAATGAAGTTACCACTCAAACCTTGAATAACTAATGCAAATAACAATAGGATAACGCATATAGGGTGCCTTCAAGCCACCCTAACGCATAGGTAGCATCACGGAGGAATCCGTGGGTAGCATAGCTTTCTGGCTATTATTGGCTATATTTCTTCTTCCGTGTTCTATGATGATGGATGTTCCCACAGAAATACTCCCCACTGGGTTTTTACGTATCAGACCAATTACATGAAAGCATTTTTTTCTAAAAATGTCGTTTCTGGTGTTTGGTTATGTTGAATTTCTGTCATTTTGGTGAACAGAGATGATGTGTATACACTTTTGTGGAATAGATACACGCAAAGAGACCACGGGTCAAATACTAAACCAAAACTGAAAGTGCTTTGTTAAATGATGTACCATGTCGTTCTCTCTTCAACGGCTCTCTACAGTATCTTGCAGTGCTTGTCTACGGCCCACGGCCACCTGGACCGGGCCACAGAACAACAACCAGTTGACCGGGCGGGCAGGTGGCCGTGAACGGCGCTTGAAAGATGAGAGCTAGGTCGCACGGATCCTCACCCCCCTCTTTTTTTTTTTTTCATGTAGTGGGTCGTCCCACACATCCCCCTCAATCGTTTTTTTTTCTTTTGCCTTTAGCTAGAGATATTTTTACGCCTGTATATTAATTAATGCTAAGCCACTATACACGCGGCATGAGTTTCATACACACGCACCACATCATCATCAACTAGTGACATAACATCATTTTGTGAGAAACCATTTGATTTTACCCAAGCAGGTTTTTATAAACATTGATTTCCTTGGTTTTATTAGGGCCACTAGAACCATTATATGACGCCAAAAACCTACGTCTTCTCTTTTGCGGTCTGTTGATGGTCGCAAAGTACCATGTGTTATCTGATGGTCCTGTAGGCAGTCGCCAGAGAACGCAGGCCACGCGCTCGCGTGTTCCCTTTCATAAAGGAAGACAGTGTACATACGTGTGTCATTTCAATGATGACTTTTAAAAATAAAAAAGTGGTACACGGGCTTGTGGGGAGGCGCGAGATACTCGGAGAAGGGAACGACTAAGTAAGAAGGCGAAGCTAGCACGGACGAAGTAAACATTGTTGTTTAGAGTCGCGACCACGGGTCCTTGTTCTTAACAATGGCAATAGAAGCACACTTGACATTCTTATAGAAATTCAGATCAAGCATGGCTCCTACGCTGGAAAAGCATGCCTCACAAATGATTAGCACCGCAGTGCTCGAAAGTGCCCCGTCCTGGTACTAATGCTGCAAAAACCACACACACACACACACACACACACACACACACACACATATATATATATATATATATATATATATTGTGAGGTCTTTATTAGCCGGCACACAGCGAGCATACACAATGGCGACAGTAACGGCCAAGCATGGACTCTCCGCGCGAGCGGCGTCCTTTTTGGGTAGACCCACTAGAAAGCACTTGAGAGTTCGACTTATTTGAGAGTGTTCGGAGGCTTCTCTACAATTACCCCGGGGTCGAAGAGGAAGCCGCCTGGCTACCTAACAGCTTGTCACTATGAGCGGGTCATAGTAAGTTTTCAGGCGCTCCAATTTAACTATGTCGCGCCCACGACGGTGCATGTCCGCAGATTCTTCAATTGGTTAGATCAGATAGTTGACCGGAGATGTGCGCTTGATCACACGGTAGGGACCTTCGTATTTCGGTGCAGTAGGGAAGACGCAGTAGGGAATCGATGCAGTAGGGAAGACGCAGCATCACGCGCAGTAGCCACAGGGAGAGCGGCGGTTTCGACGAATCGCGTTAAATAATCTACGGCGACGATGGCCCAGCAGTTACCATCCGACGTCCAAGGACGTGGTCCATACAAATCGATACCTATGCGCCCAAACGGATGGTAAGGGCAAGGTGACGGTTGTAGACCGGCTGACGACATGTGTGCTGACGGTTTGCGGCGTTGGCAAGCAATTGGCAGGAGCGAACGAACTGCTGCACGTAGTGGTACATCCTGCGCCAGAAGTAGCGTTGTCGAATGCGATGGTAGGTTTTGAATACCCCAGAGTGCGCGCAATTGCGGATCAGAATGGGAGGATTCACATATCTCCGACCGCAGACTGCGGGCTATCACGAGTAACCACTGCCGGCCATCGGCGTCGCAATTGCGTCGGTGTAGGAGGCCGTCACGAATGGTGAAATGGTGAGCTCGACGAAGCAAGGCACGCGTGGAATGGCGTTGCGGACGGATCAGAGAGCAAGTCGATAAGCGGGGCGATCCAATTATCCTTTCGCTGTTTGGTAGCGATGATGTCAACATCAATGGCAGAAACAGCAACCGAGGATACTGAGCAAAGCACATCACCTTAAGGCAGAGGAGAGCGCGAGAGGGCGTCAGCGTCACCATGCTGGCGTCCGTTGAGGTACAGCACGTGGATGTCGTAGTCTTGTAAGCGAAGAGCCCAACAGGCGAGACGGCCGGAGAGATCCTTCAATGATGACAGCCAGCATAGTGCATGATGGTCGGTGACGACATCGATTGGACTACCATACAAATAGCCGACAGGCCACTTGTGCTTGTCGTTTAGTGTTTCTTTACTTTGTGTGTGTTATTTTGCGGCCAAAGCATGTCAGTAAGCATACAAATAAGGTCGAAACTTTGTAAGGACCCAGACGATTGCCAGGCACGTGTACTCTTTCTCCGTGATGGCTGTAGTTTGTCTCGGCTCTCGTGAGCGTCCGGCTTGCATATGCCACGACGTATCAGGGAATCCGGATTTGCGCTGCGCCAGGACTGCGCCGAGGCCTACACCACTGGCGTACGTGTGTACCTCCGTTGAGGCCGTAGGGTCGTAGTGGCGTAGAATGCGAAGAGACGTCAACAAATCGCGGAGCTTCGCGAAGGCGTCGTCGCACTCGATGACCACGAATTGAAGGGCCCGTTACTTCCAAGAAGCCTCGTCAGCGGTGATATGATCGTGGCAAAGTTTCGTATGATGCGTCGGAAGTATGAGCACAGGCCCACGAAACTACGCAGTTCTTTGACAGATGCAGGTTTGGGGAATTCGGCCATGGCCCGAAGCTTGGCTGGGTCAGGAAGAATGCCATCCTTGGACACGACGTACCCTAGGATGGTGAGTTGCCGTGCTGCAAAGCGGCACTTCTTCAGATTTAACTGCAAGCCGGCATTGCTCACTCGCGTGAAAACTTCTTTCAGGCGTTAGAGATGCGTCGGAGAAATCCTGGAGCGAAGACAACAACGTCATTGAGGTAACACAAGCACGTGTGCCATTTCAAGTTGCGCAGAACGGTGTCCATCATGCGCTCAAAGGTCTCAGGAGAAATGCACAGACGAAACGGCATGACGTTGAATTCGTACAAACCATCGGGTGTGATAAAGGCAGTCTTCGGTCGAGCGTCATCAGCCATGGGTACTTGCCAGTACCCCGAGCGCAGATGGAAGAGAAGAAAAAAATTTGGCTCCGTCAAGATTGTCAATTGCGTCATCGATGCGCGGCAGGGGGTAAACATCCTTGCGAGTGATCTTATTGAGCCGTCTGTAGTCTACACAGAACCGCACAGAACCATCTTCGCAACAAGAACAACAGGAGAAGCCCAAGGACTGTCCGAGGGCCGAATAACGTCGCGTCGGAGCATATCGTCAACCTACTGGTTAATTTCCTGACGTTGATTGATATGTGGGGTTTAACGTCCCAAAACCACCATATGATTATGAGAGACGCCGTAGTGGAGGGCTCCGGAAATTTCGACCACCTGGGGTTCTTTAACGTGCACCCAAATCTGAGCACACGGGCCTACAACATTTCCGCCTCCATCGGAAATGCAGCCGCCGCAGCCGGGATTCGAACCCGCGACCTGCGGGTCAGCAGCCGAGTGCCTTAGCCACTAGACCACCGTGGCGGGGCTAATTTCCTGACGTTCAGCAGGCGACACATGGTATGGATGTTGCGGTATAATGGTGGGTGGGTACCAGTGTCGATATGATGCGTAACAGTGGAAGCACGACCGAGAAAACTTCGCCCGACATCGAAAAAAGAACGGTATTTTTGCAACAGGTCCAGAAGCTGGGAACGCTGTACCGACGTAAGTTTGTCATCAATGTAGGGGCCAAATACATCAGGAGATGGAGCAGAAGTGGAAACACCGCTGATGATACACGAATTGGGACAACGCGAGTCATCAGGTACGTCCAGGACTTGTGCGTCGTCGACTGGTTCCACTCTGGTGAGACATTCCTCTTGAACCAAGGTAACAGTGTACGGGTATGTGTTGATCACAAAAATAGAGGCGTTGTCCTGGGTCATTTGCACGGTCCCGAAAGGTACTAGCAATCCCTTTCCTTTTGGAAGCATGGTCGGATGGCAAAACGAGTGCAAATGTGTCGGAGAGACCGGGGATATAGACTGATATAACCATCGTCGAGCTTGGAGGCACTATGGTATCGTCTTTCTCGAGAATCTTGCTCAGTGTCCAGGGACTGTCTTCTGGCGTCAAATGCGAAAAGGGTGAGAGTTCAATTTCGGTGGCGGCACAATGGATGACAGGTGTCGTTGCGGGAGAGAAAATCCCATCCCAGGATGACGTCAAGAGAACATGCAGAAATGATTATGAATTGGGCGACATACAGAACGTCCTAAACGACAACGCGAGCTGTGGACCCTGTTGTAGGATGAATACGATGTGAACTAGTGGTACAAAGGGACAACCCCGAAGTTGGCGTCGTCACTTTTTGAAGCAACTGGCAAAGGTTTTCGTCCATGACTAATACGGCAGCTCCAGTGTCAATAAGAGCAGATGCATGGACACCGTCCACTAGCACGTCAATGACATTAGATGGGCTGCTCTGAGGGCTTTCACAATACGATAGCGTTGCAGTCCTTGCCTCTGGGACTGCGACGACTAGTTTTCCCGCTTATGAGCAGCCGAACTTGGCTGCATGGGGGACAGGGAACAACGTCGTGGAGACGGCGACCTTCGAAGAGACGGACCTGGGCGAGAAGACAGTGGCATAGACGGCAGTTCGTCGTTATACGGACGGCTAAGCTGACCAGCAACAGGCGAAGAAATGGGAGGCGGCTGTACTCGAGAGCAATAACGGACTACTAGATCGGCATAACCGCAAACAAAGCAGATGGGCCGGTTGTCGGGTGTGCGCCATTGGTTCGCCGGGGTAGGTCTCGCACGGGACATTGGCTGGAAAGGCTGCATAGTGGGCTGAAGATGAGGCTGAGGGGTTGCGCCAACATACGTAGCGGGCATACCCGCTGCAAAGGACGGAGGTCGAGAGGCAGCTTCGGCGTAAGTGAGAGGGGCCGGTGCTGGAACGACTTGAGGCGGCCTGGCGACAACTTGGGTACTGAGGGGTGCAGGAGCCGGAGGTTGTTGAGGGTGGTACGCAGGCATGACCTCGGCTATTTCCTGCTCAATCGCCCGACGGATGGGAAGGGGAAGGGTAGTGGCCAATTGTTGAACAGCCGGTGGGTGGGCAAAGGGCAGGAGAGAGAACTGGCACGCGATTTCCTCACGTATGAATGATTTGAGGTCTGCCAGCAGCGCCACCTGATCATTTCTCGCCTCCAAGCCAGCAAGCCCTGCATCTCGTGGTGTGGAGCGACGGGTCATCGAACGCTGCCGGCGGAGCTCCTCGTAGCTCTGGCACAGCGTGATGACCTCGGCCACTGTGCCTGGGTTTTTGGCAAACAGCACCATGAAGGTATCATCGCCAACGCCTTTCGGGACATTCCGGATCTTGTCTGATTCGGACATGCTGTTGTTGGATTTCTTGCATAAGTCCAGGACATCTTCGATGTAACTGGTGAGTGATTCACCGGCCTGCTGAGTGCGTTCGCGTAAGCGCTGCTTGGCTTGCAGCTTACGAACTTCGGGGCAGCCAGAAACGTTGGTGATGGTGGTCTTAAAATTGGACCAGCTAGCGAAATCGGACGTGTGGTTGTTGTACCATGAGCTTGTAACGCCCGCAAGGTAGAACACCATGTTTGTCAACTTGCCATCCTCGTCCCATTTGTTGGGGGTGCTCACGCGCTCTTAAATGGCGAGCCAGTCCTCCACGTCAGTGCCATCGGCGCCCGTGAAGATTGGTGGATCGCGGATCCTGGGGACACCGGGACAAGGGGCAGGCATGGGAGGAGTCGTTTGCTGAGAGGCGTCGTGGGACATGGTAGATAATAGGGTACGCGATCGTAATTCCAAGGGAATCAAAAGGGATCGCAGCACTCTCCACCAATTTCTTAGGGCGTTTATTTAGCCGGCACACATCGAGCATGCACAATGGCGACAGTAATGACCAAGCACGGACTCTCCCCGCGAGCGGCGTCCTTTTTGGGTAGACCCACTAGAAAGCACTTGAGATTTCGACCCATTTTATTGTTTGGAGGCTTCTCCACTATATATATATATATATATATATATATATATATATAGGCAGGCATGGTGGTTGAGTGGCCGTAGCGTTGCCTATAGTCCAGTAGATCTTCCGTGAGCGGTCACAACGTGGTTTATTTCGATGTTTCGGCCTAGAATATGGCCTTCATAAGGAATAAAGGTACAGTTTGTTGGTGCTCAGCTTTATACAATCTCAAATCAGAGGGAAAGGAAAGAGGGGAAAAGACAGAAAAAAGAAAAAAAGGGAGAAAAAGGGGAAAAAGAACATAAGGTGGACTCCCCTCGGTTGCCCCCTTCCACTCTTCCTTGCACTTCCCCCTTCATCTCTCTCCCCTTTCTCCCCTTCACCTTTCTGATGTCAGTGGTCTGTGTATGCTTCCTTTCACTAACGCATTCTTCCCGACCAGATGGCGCCTCCTGGCACGGGCGGTTTCCATGGTGAGTATGGAAAAAGCGCTAGAAGGTAGCAACATTGGTTTTAATCTGTCACACAAACAGGGCGGCATGATGATTGAGCAGAAGCTTCCAGGTTTATTTTATGCGGACGATATCGTCTTATTTGCGGACAGTCGAGATGATATACAGCAGCTGGCGAATATATGCGGAAGGGAAGGTGAAGCTCTTGGACTAGGATTCAGTGTAACGAAGTGTGGATTGATGGTATTCAATGATCCCTGTGATCAGACGGTGTCCATACAAGGCCAAAAAATACCGAGGGTAAGTGAATACAAGTACCTTGGAGTATGGGTAAATGAGAGTGATAGATACATGGAGGTACAGGAAAAAGCCTCGGCAGCAAAAGGAAAGAGAAATGCGGCAATAATGAAGCACAGAGCGTTGTGGGGATACAATAGGTATGAGGTGCTTCGAGGTCTGTGGAAGGGTGTAATGGTTCCAGGGCTTACTTTTGGGAACTCAGTGGTGTGCATGAGGGCAGAGGTGCAATCGGGAATGGATGTAAATCAAAGGACTGTGGGACGCCTCGCGTTGGGTGCTCACGGGAAGACGACAAACGAGGCTGTAAAGGGCGATATGGGGTGGGCAGGTTTTGAGGCGAGGGAAGCGCAGAGCAAAATAAGGTTCGAAGAAAGGCTAAGAAATATGAAGGAGAGTAGATGGGCAGAGAAGGTGTTCCGTTATTTGTCTAGGAAGAGCGTGGACACACAGTGGAGAAAAAGAACTAGAAGACTCACTAGTAAATATACGGCTGGTGTTGTAAGCCATATGTCAACAAAGAGCGTTAAGGGAAAAGTCAGGGAGGCGGAGAGGATTTACTGGATGGCAGCTATGGAGAAAAAAACCGGCTTTGAGTAACTACCGAAAGGGCAAAAATGAAATAAGGAGGGAGGCATTTTACGATAATTCAAGGGGAAGCGCTTTACTGTTTGAAGCGAGATCGGGTTGTCTTAGAACGCGTAGTTATAAAGCAAGATTCAGTAAAGAAGAAGAACAATGCACATGCTGCGGGAAAGATAAGGAAACGGCGGAGCATGTTCTGATTGAATGTGGAGATATTCACCCAGGTGTACGTTTGGGCACGAGCCTACAGGAAGCCTTGGGTTTTAGGGACAACAATGGAAAGCTGAACACACCCGCGATTGAAATAAGTAAGAGACGGTTAGAGTATTGGTGGCAGAAAATTAGAGAGAAAGGACAAAAATAAATATTGGAAAAATAAAATATGGACAGTGTGCCGTAAATGGCAGAGAACTTAAGCTGAAAATTTACCTTTTTTTCCATTAAGATAGAATTTATCGAAGTAGAGGCATTAGGCCAACATCAAAAAAGAAAAAAAGGTTTTTTTTTTTTGTCGAGCCTGGTGGCATACTTGTCACCACCCCGTTATAAAGGGGACGCTCATAGCATCCGTCCATCCATTCGGTGGGGGGCAAAATAGAGCTTTTTTTTAGGAAGTTCTGAGAATTTAACTACTCGGAGCCCCCTCAACATTTCGTCGTAGAAGGAGGGGTACCGCGCATTGGGGCAGAGGCTGGTAGGCGGGGCATTTTAGGAAGTTTTAAGCCTTTAACTACTCGGGGTCCCATCAACATTTCGTCGTAGAAAGAGGGGTGCCGCATATTGCGGCAGAGGCTAGTAAGCGGGCGCAATGCGAATTCCTTGCCCGCTTCTGGATTACGCGTGCAGTGGGGGCCTCCCGGCTGTGCACAGCGTAGCTGTTGGGCATGTCATGCATGGCACAATTGATTGGGTAGTAAAATAAAACAGAAAACAGACGACAGCTGCACTTAGGAAGAGTAGTTACACTTGGAATTGTTTTGAGTTGTCCAGTGCCCTTCGCAGCTGCAGTGCCGTGAACTCAGTTACTATTGTCATTATTGCCGTTATTGTTTTCTAATGCTTTAATTGCTGCAAGTGTTCCAGGATTCTCATTTATTTCTCTATCGAGGGTGTTAAATCGGTGGATAAAGTATGACTCTCATTGTTCACGTTCTCGATTTGATTTAAATCCCGTCTCTAAGAGCATTACTGATAGTTTGTCGAATGCATGGTCGGGAAGATTAAGATGTTTCGATAGAGGTAGACTTGGGGCTGATTTCGCATGGGCTCTGTGATTATTGAAGCAAATCCTAAATGGTGTTTCTGTTTGTCCGATGTACTGCATACCACACACGTTGCATTCGAGTAGGTATACCACATTAGAGGAATCGCATGTTAGCTTTTTTCGTATGTTAATCGAAAACTTGGTTTGTGTGCTGGTTGCTTTGTGTGTTTCTCGCATCACCTTAATTACATGCAATACATCGTGGCTTTAAACAAGGTCGGCATGAATTATTGGGGGGTGATGTGTTAATTTGAGAGTGTACAAGTGTGTCTTTGAGGTTACGTGGTCGTCGGTAAACGACGCCTGGAGCGGATGGAAATGCGCGTTTCAGATGTTCACTTTGTTCCAGAATGTTGTAATGTCGTTTAAGGATTTTGTTTACATTGGGGAAGTTTGTGCTGTAAGTGAGTGAGTGAGTATGAACTTTATTGAGGTCCTGAGAAGAAAGAAAGCGGTGCCGAAAGCCCCGCCATCAATCCGGCGGCTCCACCCAGGTCGGGACCGGTAGACAGAGTCTTTCGGCGACGGCCCGGGCTCTCTGGACAGCCTTGAGCTGAGCGATGAGCTCTGTGCTTCGAAGGGCGGAGTCCCAGGAGGACTGGTCAGAAAATTCTGTACCCACGTTGGCAGGGCACAACCAGAGCATGTGTTCGAAATTGTTATACTCGTTTCCACAGTGTGGACATGCAGTGGAAAAGTCCGGATTAATCCTGCTTAGTGTCGTTGGTGTGATGTATGTACGTGTCTGCAATTGTCTGTAAGTGATTGCTTGTGCTCTGTTCAGATCTCTGTGAGTCAACCAGAGGTTTGTTCGTTATGGGTCTTCTTGCGGTGGTCGCTTCATAAGTAAGTCTTTACGCTTTATTTTTCTAGCTTTTTGAACAGCGTCGTTAATTACATGTGGGGGGTATTTTTGTTTCTCGAGCCTAAGTTTTAGCCTCTGTGAGCTCGTGTCAAAGTCAGCGGTATAAGCGAATCTGCTCTAGAGCAGATTCACTTAAACCGGTGAGCCTGGCTGTAGGGAATACTGTTTTTACAGTGGCGCGGGTGAACTGATTGGATATATATATATATATATATATATATATATATATATATATATATATATATATATATATATATATATATATATATATATATATATATATATATATATATATTGTGAGGAGGTTTATTAGCCGTTAAAGACAGCGACGAGACAGCGTGAAGAACCGTCCAGCGATCGGCACAGCAACGAACCGAAGCACGAGCCGAGAGAGCCGGGCGTTGGCGATGCTGCTCGCTGCAGGCTGTTAGGTTTGGCCTGGGGATTCATCTCTCAATCCCTTCGGCGCCCAGTCTAACCGACGATGTCAAGTATTTGAGTGATTATACCGACCAGGCGGCGAGCAGAGGCGAGTCCCGTCCTTCAAGTGCGGACCCTTTAGTCGTCCCTTCGAGCAGCAGCGTGACTGATGACCTCGTCGAATCGTCGGGTGACAGGAGGGCTGGCTTGCCCGGCGCCGGAGCTGACCGAGGAGCGGCGCTCCCTTTTGATCCCCATTCACCAAGCCGACCGGCAGACTGCCTAGGCTCGTCATGCATTGTACGTGCTAGCCGGAGGGCGAGACATCGTGTCGCCAAGACGCCGCTAACCATTCGAGAGAGGCCAACAGAGACAGCGCCTTCCTGGAGGAGACCAACGGCCACCGCAAATTACCCCGCTAATTGAGCGAACAAAATCGGCGGACCCTTTGAAGTATGCTGCCAGGATCATAAGAACTCTCGAGTGGCGGCACACACACGACTCGGAAGAGCACTGCTGGCGCCACCACCATGCAGTGTTCACGTGGACCTTGCATGCTCGCCCCCCTCACCTGTGTGTGCGTGATTGGTGTTCGACTCGGAGAGGAGGAGCCCGACAGGGCATAAAACGAAGCAGCAGAGTGCTGGACGGAGCTCTCTGAACCTGGCTCTGAACTATGTAGTGTTCAACCACCACGCTCGTGGTTTGTGAAACCACAATCCCTTCTTTTCTGTACATAAGTGTAAATAATGTCATAAAACTCTGTTATGTTTCTCGTATCCTCTTGTCGGCGTTCAGTTCCTCCACCCGGATGCCATCATCAGCGACCTGATTCCTTCCTTCCCACATCTCTAACAACTGGTTGGCAGCGGTGAGATCGACTTCGCGGCATGGTGCTGTGCTGTGGTGAGTGCTTGGTCTTTGCTTTAACTTTCCAGGCTTCATTTTGTGAGTGTGAATTGATTAGAAGCCGGATTGTGTGTGGGTTAGGGGATCACCTATTTGTGAGTTAGAGGGATCACCCAATTATGTGTGAGATGCAGGACCAAAGTACAACAGCAATCATGTCGTGGAAGGCAATGCTAAGAGATGAACTTTTGTGTGTGAGTAAGCATCTGGGCATTGAAGTAGAGGAAGGAATGGACAGGACAGCCATTGTGGGGCTGATCTCGCAAAAAGCCAGTGAGGTGAAGACACTGCTAAAAGATGGTCTTTCGGACATTTGTGAAGACCTTGGTATTAAGATTAAGAAAGGAATGGGCAGGTCAGAAATTTTAGAGCTAATTTTGGAAAGCGCCAGTGCGGTGGATATTGGATACGCGTTAAAAGCTTTAAAAGGGTTGGAGGAACGGAAACGAGAGGAACGCGAAAGAGAGGCACGGAGAAGGGAAAGAAAAGAAAGAGAAGAAAAAGAAAGATTGGAACGACAGAAAGAGAGAGAGCAGTGGGAGGAAAGCCTGAAATTAAAACAGGAAGAGAGAAAAAGATCAATACAGTACCTTAGATCGGCTCAAGTAAATTCGAGGATCCATGCATTCGAAGCGGGCGAGGATTTAGAGAGTTATCTAACCTCTTACGAAAAAGTTTGCAGGGAACTAGAGCTCAACGAGGACTATTGGTCTTTCGCCTTATCGAGTGTCCTTCCGTGCAGCTTGATGGGTAGGTTACTATACCTTTCCGAGGAACAGTTCAATAGGTACGATGTAGCTAAGGCAGCTTTACTGCGGTGCTTCGGCATCAGAGTTGACAGGAAGCGAATAGAGTACAAGCTCACGAACGCTCCCGTGAAGAACGCGCGACGTTGTGCTGGTAGTAAAACCAAGCCTGAGAGAGGTCCGCGTGTCTCTTATAGCACCAAGGTGGATAGTGAGCGAAAAGGGGAGATAGAAAAACGGGAGCGAGGTGACGAGCGTGAGCGAGCACTCAGCCTAGTGGTTGAACTGTCGGAAGAAAAAGTCGAGGCAAGGAGACTGAAGAGTCAGCCATTCGAAACTGGAGCGCACGAGAAGTGCGATAATCAAGTGAGTGAGGTGCAGCCCAGAGTCGTAGAGAAGGCTAGCACGTTTAAAGACCGCAGCAGGTTCGAAGATGAACCGAATGTGAGAGCTGCGGAAGGTGCTGCTACAGATGCTGCGCTGCGTAGCGAGGCCGACGAAGGCCAGAGCGAGTGCGACGAGGTGCTGTGCCAGTTAACTGTTAGCGAAACAGCTAGGATAGCTGTAGAACAGCTGGTACAGACCTCAACTGTGTTTGTCGCGACGGTGGATCTTGCAAATGAGGTCGAAGTAGGCAAGAACACCGGAGAAAGCTCAGGAGAAGCAGCGAAGGTAGAGGATGAGAACAGTGTGGTTGTAGGCAGCTCCCAGCAAGACGAGCGAGATTTTTTGCGGGAAAGCAGCTGCACTGTTTCTGAGAGCGTCGAGCTGTCCGCCGATCTAGAGTGTGGAATAGGTGATTTTCTCGAAAATCATTTAGACGGCGCGAGTTTGACAGCTGACGAATACTGTGAGAGAGTTGACGAGCTTGGGATCAAATCGGAAGGCTCGGCAACGAGCCGCAAGAAGCGGCGCAGACGGAAAAGACGCCGCAAGGCCGCGAGGGGGACGAACAGTACTACGCGTGTAAAGGAAGGCGGAAAGGCTTCGAGCGTAGCAAGTAGTACTAGGCACTTTGCATCGACGTCTAAGTCGGTTTGTAAGCGTCCGAGCCACCAGACAAGAAAAAGAAAAGCGGGTTCTTCGCGAATACATTCCCGCGTAAGTCGTCGGTACTTCGGTTCTATCGACTGCACGTTTCAGGGCGCGCGCGAATGCAGGTTCAGTACAGGTGAATCGGCCCGACGTGACAACAGTGCGAAGAGACCGAAGGGCCGAGGTAAGGTGACAGGTGGTGCAGAAGTGCCCTTGAGGTGTGAAGCCAGCAATAACGCAACCAGAGATCAATTTCCCAGTTGTGAGAAAAGGGTCGGTAGCAAACGTTGCCGTAGGAAAGCGAAGCGACGAAGGAATGTTAAAGATGGCCATCTGCCGGGCGAACGAGAAAGGGGTAGGTTACTGGCCAGTTCCCTGGGGAGGCCTTTGTGTCGTGCAGCAAAACGCCAGCGGCTAAGCGGTAGGCCATGGCGCCAGTCCACGCGACGGTATGCGCGGGGGAGACTTAGAGCTTTTCATGGAAAAGAGTGTCGACGAGGTCCTAGAAGAAAGACCACAATAGCTAAACACCGCTGGGCTAGACCAAATAGGACCCCGTCGCTCTTTCCCTTGCATTGCTCGGGTTCCCTCCGCCGGATTGACAGAGGACGGCCGAAATCGCAAATGAGGCATAACGCTGCCGTTCAGCTGAAAGCACGTGCTCGTCGTAGACCCGGACGTCTCCGAAATTCACCAAGACCGCGGCCGCCGCGTGTGCGATTGAGGTGAGGGACAGCTGTAAGCTGGAGAGAGTGACAAAGGAATTTTCTTAGAAGCATGTTTGTTTGCTTAATTTTGGTTTTAAAGTGGTGTTCCTTTGTCATCTCGCCAGCTAGTTCGTGTAGCAGCAGGTCTTCTCTTCTAGATTTTCTAAGGGCATTGTAAATGTTTTTAGTTGAGTTGCAGGGAAATGGCCTATGGTTAGGTGCGCGATTGGTGTGCTGACGCTCTTTGGATGAGAGTATGATGTCGTGCTAGGGCGCACAGCAATGTGCGTTCTTTAAAAACATGGGCTGACATGAAACTACATCCAGCAAATGAGCGTGTTAGTACACTAGTTGCATTTCCCTTTGTTATTTTAGTATGTGCTCAGGGATCAGGTGAATTCTTTCGCTGAGCGTAATGTTATATCGAACGTTGAGATTAGAGATGCGTTTTAAGGATTTACACAGTTCGATATCTTGAAAAAATTTACGTTCAGATGAGGGTTTAAGGATACCTAAGTGAGAGAGATATCACCTATGGTTAGGTGCGTGTGGGTATGCTAGCGCTCTTTGGATCAAAGTAAGATGTCGTGCTAGAGCGCACAGCAAAGTCATGTGCGTTCTTTAAAACCATGGGCTGACATGAAACTACATCCAACAAAGGAGCGTGTTAGCAGACCAAGTTTACTTCGTTTTGTTGTTTTTGTGATCACTTAGGGATCATATATGATCACTTGAGCTGAGAGCATGGCGTTAACCAAATTTCGAGGCTAGACATACAGTTCTAGGATTTATAGGACGCAGTTTGATCGGCTGCGAGTAAGTTTTCGGTGGCGTCTGGGTGGCATAAAAGTAGGTACTCTCGACCACACCTTGCAAGTATGTATTGAGAGAATGAAGAAAGCGCCCAGATAACTTGTGTATAGGGTATGGCAGCATTGGTGTGAAACCTTTGTATTTGGTTGTGTTTCATGAAATTAGTCAGGAAATTAAATGTCAGTTACAACTTAGTAGTGCGGATGGTAGGAGAAAGCTAGTTTTGAAGTAGTGTGATTACGGTTTGTGGGGCCAAATTGTATTTGCCTTTGTGTGCTTTTCTCACACGGCAATTTGTTCCATCTTTAGTAAGCATCTCCACAGCCATGATTGTTGTAACTTTGGCGGCACAAAATTGTTTCAAAATTTTAGCGTACAGGTTCTCTTTTGTTTGTGTTTTGAGAAGCCTGGAGGGTTTTAAGCGGGTCCAATGTGCTTGACTGCAGCATGGTATTGTGTCGTGTGGTTCGCCTTGCTGTTGTCGGTCATTGTGAGCTGGATTGGGAGTTGGTTTCGAGTACGCAGCTGGAGAGAACAGCCAGGCCATCGTCCTCGTCACCACCCATTCTCTTCGTGCCCAGCGGTTGGGAGCGCTGGCCAGCCGAGATTTTCCGGGCGGCGGAGGAGCTGTTAGGTTTGGCCTGGGGATTCATCTCTCAATCCCTTCGGCGCCCAGTCTAACCGACGATGTCAAGTATTTGAGTGATTATACCGACCAGGCGGCGAGCAGAGGCGAGTCCCGTCCTTCAAGTGCGGACCCTTTAGTCGTCCCTTCGAGCAGCAGCGTGACTGATGACCTCGTCGAATCGTCGGGTGACAGGAGGGCTGGCTTGCCCGGCGCCGGAGCTGACCGAGGAGCGGCGCTCCCTTTTGATCCCCATTCACCAAGCCGACCGGCAGAGTGCCTAGGCTCGTCATGCATTGTACGTGCTAGCCGGAGGGCGAGACATCGTGTCGCCAAGACGCCGCTAACCATTCGAGAGAGGCCAACAGAGACAGCGCCTTCCTGGAGGAGACCAACGGCCACCGCAAATTACCCCGCTAATTGAGGCGAACAAAATCGGCGGACCCTTTGAAGTATGCTGCCAGGATCATAAGAACTCTCGAGTGGCGGCACACACACGACTCGGAAGAGCACTGCTGGCGCCACCACCATGCAGTGTTCACGTGGACCTTGCATGCTCGCCCCCCTCACCTGTGTGTGCGTGATTGGTGTTCGACTCGGAGAGGAGGAGCCCGACAGGGCATAAAACGAAGCAGCAGAGTGCTGGACGGAGCTCTCTGAACCTGGCTCTGAACTATGTAGTGTTCAACCACCACGCTCGTGGTTTGTGAAACCACAATCCCTTCTTTTCTGTACATAAGTGTAAATAATGTCATAAACTTCTGTTTTGTTTTCCCGTATCCTCCTGCGTTCCTCCATTCGACCTGAACAACTGATGGCAGCGGCGGGTTGTCATCATCAGCGACCATTTCCTCCTTCCAACTCTAACAAGGCACATCTTCTTCACAATCGTCCCCGCTGAAAAAGGAGCCATCCTGGCGACTTAAGAAGTTTCAGGCAAAAGCTCATGGTATGGTTTCAGTCGGGAAACATGGACGATGTCACGTGCACGCCGGCGCATGTCGTCCGATCGGGGAACTGGTTCAATTAGGAAATTCACCCGGAGAGGTTTTCTCCAAAACGGTGTAAGGCCCCTCGTACCGGGGGACAAGTTTCGAGGAGAATCCCGGTGTTTGGTATGGGATGGCAAGCCACACAAGAGACCCTGGGGCATAGCTGGGATCCGGAAGAGAGGTGCTACGGGTTTTCTTTCTGGCGTTGTTGCTCTTCAGAGGTGAACGCACGGGCGAGCTGGCGGCACTCTTCGGCTTGTCTAGCAGCATCGGAGATAGGTGGACACTCGGAAGCATCAGGACGGTAAGGAAGTAGGGTATCAATTGTATGGGAAGGCTCACGTCCGTAAAGAAGAAAGAAAGGTGAAAATCCCATGGTGGTTTGTATTGCGGTGTTATATGCGAACGTGACGTATGGGAGAACACGGTCCCAGTTGCTATGATCAGATGCCACGTACATTGAGAGCATATCACCTAGCATGCAGTTGAACCGTTCCGTTAGTCCGTTAGTCTGCGGGTGGTATGCTGTCGTTTTACGATGAATGACGTGGCATTCCGAAAGCAGAGTTTCGACGACCTCGGAAAGGAAAGCGCGGCCTCTGTCACTAAGAAGCTCTCGAGGTGCACCATGTCGAAGGATAAAGCGTTGCAAAATGAAAGAGGCGACATCCTGAGCTTGTAGCGCTCGGCAAAGCGGCTGTTCCGGCGTAGCGTGTCAGGTGGTCAACCGCCACTATAATCCACCGATTACCGTCTGGTGTCAATGGAAGGGGACCGTAGAGGTCAACGCCGACGCGATCAAATGGCTTGGCAGGGCATGGAAGTGGCTGCAATGCGCCAGTCGCACGTACGTGGCAGTGTTGATTTACGTCGCTGGCAGTTAGGACAACACTGCACGAATTTACGTACAAAATTGTACATGCCGCGCCAGTAATAGCGATGGCGAAGGCGTTCATATGTTTTGAACACTCCGGCGTGGCCACATTGCGGATCGTCGTGAAGGGAGGCGCATATACTTGTGATCGTAAGGTGCGTGGAATGACCAGCAACCACCGGCGGCCATCGGGAGCGTAGTTGCGTCGATGAAGAAGTTGATCGCGGATGGCGAAATTGAAAGCTTGACGTCGGAGGGATCGAGATACTGGAAGGTTGGGCGTGCCAGATAAATATGTGATAATAGAGGCGATCCACGGGTCACGACGTTGTTCGGTGGCAATCGAGTCGAGATTTAGCGATGACAAGGTCTGGAGGCAAGTGTTTCCGCACGTCTGATCTGGTGGTAAAGGTGAGCGGGACAGAGCATCAGCGTCAGAGTGTTTGCGTCCGCAGCGGTATACGACGCGAATGTCGTACTCCTGGATGCGGAGTGCCCATCGCGCAAGGCGGCCAGAAGGGCCTTTCAACGTGGAGAGCCAGCAAAGCGCGTGGTGATCAGTTAATAGATTGAACGGGCGGCCGTATAAGTACGGCCGGAACTTTCCAAGCGCCCACACCAGAGCCAAACACTCTTTTTCTGTCACGCTGTAATTAGTTTCGGCTTTCGTCAGAGTGCGGCTAGCGTAGGCTACAACGTACTCTGAATAGCCGGACTTTCCTTGAGCGAGGACCGCGCCTAGCCCGACGCCGCTGGCGTCGGTGTGCACTTCGGTAGGAGCCGTTGGGTCGAAGTGGCGAAGAATAGGTGGGGAAGTGAGCAGACGGCGCAGAGTAGTGAAGGCAACGTCACATGCAGGGAACCAGGAGGTGAGTTTCACGTCACCGCGAAGAAGCTGGGTTAACGGTGACATGATAGATGCAAAATTGCGAACAAAGCGCCGGAAATAGGAGCATAGGCCTACAAAACTGCGAAGTTCTTTCATGGGCTTCGGCTTGGAAAATTCTGTGACTGCTCGAAGTTTTGCTGGGTCTGGTAATACGCCGGGCTTGGACACGATGTGGCCTAGGATGACGAGCTCGCGTGCAGCGAAGCGGCATTTTTTCAGGTTAAGCTGCAGACCAGCGTTGGTCAGACAACTCAAAACGTGCCTGAGGCGAAGGAGGTGCGTAGGAAAGTCATGGGAGAAAACCACGACATCGTCGAGGTAACAGAGGCACATATTCCATTTGAGGCCACGTAGCGTATTATCCATAAGACGTTCAAACGTGGCAGGCGCGTTACAAAGCCCAAAGGGCATGACGTTAAATTCATATAGTCCGTCTGGTGTAATAAATGCCGTTTTTTGGCGATCGGCTTCAGCCATTGGAACCTGCCAGTAGCCAGACCGCAAATCTAGCGACGAGAAAAATTCCGCTCCTTGAAGGGTGTCAATGGCGTCATCAATGCGCGGCAAAGGATAGACGTCCTTGCGGGTTATCTTATTCAAACGACGATAGTCCATGCGAAATCGGATAGATCCGTTTTTCTTACGCACCAGGACGACGTGAGACGCCCAGGGACTGTGAGATGGTCGAATGACGTCTCTACGAAGCATATCTTCGACTTGATCGTTGATGACGCGGCGCTATTCAGCGGAGACACGGTATGGTCTTTGACGCAGTGGCTGATGTAGGCCGGAGTCAACATGATGTTTGACTTGTGATGTGCAGCCTTGTTGAGGTTGCGACACATTGAACGAACTCCTGAACTCATGCAGAAAATCCAGCAGGTCAGCATGTTCGATGGGAGTGAGAGTGTCGGCGATGGTGCTGGAAAACGTATCATTGGACGACTCCTCGAGGGCCGACAGTGCTTTTGGGTGGTCGCAGTAGTCGTCCGGGACATCAAACAAAAACGAAGGGTCGAGATCCTGCACGCGGCCGAGACATTCGCCCGCAAGCAATGTGACAGGTGTGGAAAGCGGATTGCTTACGAACATGTTGCTTCTTCCGGAGGCAAGGTCAATTGTTGCGAAAGGCAGCGGCAAAGCTCGACGACATTTGAAGATATCGGAAGGCATAAAAAGAACTGTAGCGTCAGTGTAGGCGTTGCATGAAACGGGAACAAGGGCGAAATTTCCAGGCGGAATATCGGTATCTTCATGAACGAGTAACTTCGGTGGCTGATGAGGAGCGTCCAGTAATGGGACATCACCCAAGGGTGAAAACTCAACTTCGGCGCGTGCGCAGTCTATGACGGCATTATGGTGGGATAGGAAGTACAACCCGAGGATGACGTCATGCGAACAGACAGGAAGAACAATAAACTCCACGATGTAAAGAATGCCTTCGATGGAGACTCTTGCAGTGCAGGCTGCGAGAGGCGTTACTTGCTGTGCGCTTGCGGTGTGAAGCGACAGTCCCGAAAGCGGCGTCGTTACTTTGCGTAATAAACGGCAGAGATTAGCAGCAATAACAGAAACAGCGGCGCCAGTGTCCACAAGGGCTAAAGTACAATAACCTTCAACAGTTACTGCGACCACGTTAGCAGGAGAGGAGCGAGGGCTTAGACAGTTCGAAAACGGCGCAGTTCTTGCCTCTTGAACTGCGTTGCTTAGTTTTCCTGGTCGGAGGGTCCGGGCCGGCGACGCATGGGGGGAGGGCGATCGCCGACGAGCGTTGCGGCTGGAAGTCAAGGAGGTGGTCAGTAGGCGCATAGCGAGGTGGCGAGACCGGCCTGTATTGGACGAAGGGTTGGCTGCCGGGATGCGACGACCGGGCATAGTTGCCGAACGTCTGAGGTCGACGGCGGCAGTAGCGAGCAACGTGTCCGGGATTGAAGCAAGCGTAGCGAATCGGTCGGTTGTCGGGCGTCCTCCAGGGATTGGCGACTGGTGCTGCCGCCCAAGGTGCAGTATAAGCAGCCGGGTGTGCGGGCTGTGAGCGCGTGGTGTAGGGTGGTTGCGGGAGCCTACGTACAGCGTCTGCATATGTGAGTGGCGCGGCTACGGGCTGCATCCCTTGCGAAAAGGCGACAGGAGCAGCCACAGGCTGCGTTGCATAGGTTAGGGGCGCGGCCACAGGCTGAACGGCTGGCGGATAGGCGACAGGAGCGCCTACCGGCTGTGCGACACCCGGGCAGTGACCACGGCTAGATAGCGGTGGCTCGTAGTGCGCAAGAGGAACAGCTTGTGCAACCTCTTCCGATATAGCAGTGTGAAGTGGGGCAGGTAGACGGGTGGTGGTCTCGTGAGTAAAGGGCACTAGGGAAAGTTGGCGGGCGACTTCCTCACGGACGAAGGCTCGGACTTGCTGAAGCAATGGTGAATTGTCGGGCATGGAGTCGAAACTGGGCAGCGACTCACCACCAGGCTGAGGCTGCCTAGTCAGAGTGCGTTGCTTCTTCAACTCGTCGTAGCTCTGACACAAGCTGACGACTTCAGAAACTGTGCTTGGAGTCCTTGCCAAGAGCAGTTGAAATGCGCCGTCGTCGATGCCCTTCAGGATATTTTAGATGCGGAGCATCTAATACTCGAGGCTTGTAGTGCGGCGCCGTCCGCAAGCTTCCTCCTCTTTCTTCCACCATCTGTGCATCCCTTCCTCCTCTACACACCGCGTGCGCTTCTCCTCTTCACGAACATTCGCTAGCTGTATAATGTAGCGCGCATGCGCCCGTCACGCTTCGAGAACATCGGCAGCTGACGCACGCGCATGCGCCGTCGCGCTTCGAGAACATCGGCAGCTGACGCGCGCGTATGCGCCGTTGCGCTTCTCCCTCTTCTCGAACATTCGACAGCTGACAGTGCATGCGCCGTCGCGCTGTATATATACTCATGGTCGGCGCTCGCTCGCTCAGTTGCCGCTCGTCGGTTGGTTTGTACGGCGCGTCGACGCCCAAGGTCGCGGTGAAATGAATTCCAACGAATCCACAAACATAATGATCAACGTCCCTTCGACCAGCCGCCGCCCTTTCGCATACGTGTGTACGTGTTCACTCATTTAACACCCCCTCCTACAACCACGTTAACCAATTTAGCCATCGACCCAAGTAAGTCGCAATTGAACACCCCATTTCACAACCACGTTAACCAATTTAGCCATCGACCCAAGTAAGTCGCACTTTAACACCCCGTTAACCAATTATATGCTCCGCATCCTCCTCAGTGTTCCCCCGAGGGAAGCTGCGGGCAATTTTTTTGACCTTGTCAGATTCGGGCATGGTGTCATTCACACGTCGACAAAGGTCGACGACGTCCTCAATATAGCTGGTAAAGGTCTCGCCAGTCTGCTGAGAGCGGACGCGCAAGCGCTGTTCTGCCCTCTGCTTGCGGACAGCCGGCCGACCGAACACATCAGCACATGACGTCTTGAAGACGCTCCATGTGGGGATGTTGTGTTTGTGGTTATTAAACCACAATTGGTCGAGGCCAGTGAGATAAAATATCACGTGGCCCAGCTTGTCGGCTTCATCCCACTTATTGTTGGTGCTCACCAGTTCGTAGTGCTCGAGCCAGTCTTCGGACGTCGGTCCCATCCACACCGCTGAAGACCTTCGGCTCCCGTAGCGTAGGATGGCCAGGGCAGTTGAACTGGAGCGAAGGCGTCGATGTAGTGGCGTTGGCAGTCATGACAGGTGGTAGCGTGCGCTTCGCAGCTCCAGGGTGTAGCAACGGGGATTAACAGCACCTCCACCAAATTGTGAGGAGGTTTATTAGCCGTTAAAGACAGCGACGAGACAGCGTGAAAAAAACCGTCCAGCGATCGGCACAGCAACGAACCGAAGCACGAGCCGAGAGAGCCGGGCGTTGGCAATGCTGCTCGCTGCAGGCACATCTTCTTCTTCAACAATATATATATATATATTATATATATATATATTATATATATATATATATATATATATATATATATATATATATATATATATATATATATATATATATAAAATAAGGGAAAGAAATGTATACTTAAGGGCTCGTTTTTCCGTGTTTTACACAATATTAATGAGATATAACAGACAGTAATGCCAAGGAATGTACAGGGGAAGTTATTAGAACCAATGGAATGTAAATAGGAAGAAAGAAAAGTGGATGCAAAAATTACCAACTGTGAGCAGGAAACGAACCTGCGACCTTCGAATTACGCGTTCGATGTTCTAACCATATATATATATATATATATATATATATATATATATATATATATATATATATATATATATATATATAATATATATATATATATATATATATATATATTGTAGGCATTCATTAAGCAGCACATCATCTATCTTTTACACATATTCATCATCATGATTAGTCGTCATTTTCTTCTGCTGTGGGGGGACTTGGCTTGTCTGAGTTCTGTGCCTTGGGCGTGGTCGCTTCATCGTGTCTTCCGGGCCTAATAAAGGTTGCCTTCACCGTTACATCACAAGTGGTGGAGCGTGCTTTACGATCTTCCGTCCTCTCCCAGCCCGATCTGCCTCCTGGAGCTGCGCTCAGGTCGTCGTTTGTACCAGGTGTCCGGTAACATGCCTCAGGACGAGCCAACCGGCGCTTCTGCGTCTACCTCCACGGCCCCGGCTACCACGGCCTATCCATCATGGATTATCACCGCGCACCAGCGTGAGCCGCCCACGTTCGCCGGACTTCGAGGTGAAGATGTGGAAGATTGGTTGGACCAGTTCAATCGAGCGAGTTCCACTAACAACTGGGATGATCCTACCAAGCTTCGCCGTGTTTTCTTTCTACCTCACGGGCGTAGCGAAAACATGGTTTTTCAATCATGAAACGGACATTACGGACTGGACACGTTTCAAGCAACAGCTTCGCCAAATTTTCGGCACCCCGGCGGTTCGTTCAGCTCTCGCGAAAGAA
The DNA here is from genome assembly GCA_013436015.1 of Rhipicephalus annulatus. Taxonomy (NCBI): domain Eukaryota; kingdom Metazoa; phylum Arthropoda; class Arachnida; order Ixodida; family Ixodidae; genus Rhipicephalus; species Rhipicephalus annulatus. The sequence goes on from WOVY01004197.1 coordinate 30,059, forward strand.
AACACTGGATTCTCGCAAGCAACAATGCGGTGAGTCCTACACATCGTACATAGAGGATGTGCTTGCTCTCTATCACCGTTTCAGCACGTCCATGTCTGAATCAGAGAGAGTTCGTCATCTACTGAAAGGGATAGGCACGGTCGCGTTCAATGCCTTGGTCATTCAAAACCCGACTACGGTCGCTGACGTTGTTGCCACGTGCCAACGCCTGGAGGAACTTGAATCCCAACGATTACCGCCGGAACAGCTCTGAAAACACTACCACGACTGATGCCTCATTGCGTGCCATGATCCGGGCGATTATACGGGAAGAGCTGCAATCTTTCGGCCTCTCAATGACACCGAGTCCACCTCCCCCCTCCAACAATGTTTTGCGGGATGTTATCAAAGAGGAAGTTGGCGTCCATGACCAGGCCAGCGTTTGTAAACTCTCCAGTACCTCGACTCCAGCCGACGTACGCACAAGTCCTCGCTGGCTCACCACCCGTGGTACACCGATTGCCCGCACACTCGACGCCTGTCCCCGCTGGCTTCGTTAACTCCGAGTGTGACTAGCCAGCCCTTTCACCCACCGTGTCGGCCGCATCGTGCGTTCTGTTATTACTGCGGCTATCAGGGCCACATTGCACGCGTCTGTCGGAAGCGTCAGCAGGACGAGCGTCGTGGACTCGACACCTACGGACGGGATGATGGGACAAACTGGTACCGCTTTCCAACGTCGTCCTTATTATCCGCCGCTACGGCCGCTCACCGTCTCCAACTTCGACATCTGAGCCAAACCATTTCCTACCGCTCTACTAGACGCCGCTCACCCTCACCCCTCCGCCGTTCCACGTCTCCATTGCGACCTGTTTCGCAATTCACAACAACCAACGCCCGGAAACTAATCTCTGCAGCTTTTGGAGGAAAAGCTGCATCGAACGAAAAGACAGAAATTCCTCCAGTGCGTCCATATAATACGATAGCTGTTTAATAGAAGGTGCGTACGTGGACGCTTTAATGACACTGGTGCCTCTTTGTCTGTGATTGATCGTTCTTTGTGCTCACGTCTACGGAAAGTCACCACCCCTTATGATGGACCTACACTGCACGCTGCTCAAGGGGACGCCATTAGACCTGCCGCTATGTGCACCGCTCGTGTTTTTATAGCTGGTATTCTTCATTTTGTACAATTTGCTGTGCTGAATTCGTGTGCCCACCAGATTATATTAGGCTGGGATTTTCTGTCTACGGCGAATTCTTCCATCTGCTGTAAAGAAAATGTTGTTCATATGATGGAAACTGACTATGCCCTGTATGCGGATGACAAACCCGTTCGCTTGCTCGCTGCCTGAAGAGACCGAGCTACCACCTGGTCATCAGCGGGATAGTTACCATCACTTCTAATGTGATCGACTCTGGTGACGTGTTTGTCCACCATCTGCACGCTGTCTCGCAAGGTATAGCCTTTGCTTCAGGTCTAGCGCGATTCCACAATGGCTTCGGACTTCTCTACGCTACGAACCAAACTTCTGAGAAAAATTCTCATTCCTAAAGGCACCACAAGGCTTGCGTTCTTAATCTCAACCTGTCTCTGTCGTCTCTCTTATGCCAGCGTGTTTCTAACCTTCCTTCTATTGGACGTTCATCAAGCGTTTTCTGTTCTTGCTGGCAACTATTAGTCCAGAACTGACCTCTTCACAGACAGATGAGTTGCTTTGCCTTGCTACAAAAGCATAGGAGATTGTTTGATGCCATTCCTCATCTCTGGGACAGACGTCCATTATTAGGCATCGTATCCAGACCGATGGCACTTCCATCTACGAGTACGCCGTCGACCATATCGCGTCTCTTCATCCGAGCGTGAAATCATTGAACAAATGTAGCCGATATGCTGCAACGGAACATTATAAGTTCCTCCGCGAGTCCTTGGTCATCCCCTGTGTTTTGTAAGGAAAAAGATGGCTTCCCGTGCTCCGTGCGGTTTTTGCGTTGGAGCTACGAGCACTTTATAAGATTACCCACAAGGATGATTTACCCCATGCCGCGCATAGACGATGCTTTGGATTCACTGCAAGGTGCTGAGTAACTTTTCAAGCCTAGACCTGCGTTTCAGGTTATGGCAATACCCATGCATGAGGATGACAAAGAAAAGACAGCGTTTTCAACACCAGATGGGCTGTATGAATTCAACGTCATGCCATTCGGCCTTTGCAATGCTCCAGCAACATTCGAGCGGATGATCGACACAGTTTTACGAGGCTTGAAGTGGAAGACTTGCTTGTGCTATTTAGACGATACCGTTATTTTCTCGTCAACCTTCCCTCAGCACTTGCAACGACTGGACGAAGTTCTTACGTGCCTTGCAAACGCAGGCCTTCAGCTGAACACCAAGAAGTGCCGTTTTTGCGAGCAGACGATTAAAGTGTTAGGCCACATCGTAAGCAGGACGGTATTCGTCCCGATCCTGACAAGATTTCCGCTGTCCAACACTTCCCGCGTCCTGAAAAAGCCAAAGATTTGCGCAGTTTCCTCGGCCTCGCTTCATATTTTCGCCGATTCATTCGAGACTTCGCCTCAATAGCTTCACCATTGCACAAGTTGCTCGGATCAGCGTCACCTTTGTGTGGTCTCCTGAATGTGAAGCGGCGTTTGCCCAACTGAAGTGTGCACTCACATCCGAACCAGTCCTCTGCCATTTCGACGAAACCGCGCCTACGCTCCTGCATACAGACGCTAGTGGTCGAGGCATTGGTGGAATTCTCCTACAGCGAGACAAATCTTCACGTGAGAAAGTCGTCGCATACGCGAGCCGTGCACTGACCCCTGCTGAAAAGAATTATACCATCACCGAACAGGAGTGCCTAGCGGTCGTATGGTCGATACAAAAGTTTCGACCTTATCTCCACGGCCGCCACTTTACTGTGGTTACGGACCATCACGCCTTGTGCTGGCTCTCGACAATCAAGAACTTGTCCGGCCGCCTTGGTCGCTGGATTCTTCGCTTACAAGATACGACTTCACTATCACATACAAGTCGGGAAACAAGCATCAAGACGCCGACGCCCTTTCGCGTTGCCCGCTCTCTTCGGACCCGCTTAACAAACCCGCCACTGCGCACACGAGAAGCTTTCGGCCGTCCTCTTCCCTACATGTTTCGTCATTAACTGCTTTGGACCCAACTTCTCCAAGCGAGTGTGGTTTGTTCTTATCTCACCAACGTGCTGACTCTTACTGTTCGCCACATCATGGACCGTCTTGACGGGACTTGCCGGCCCCCTAACGCCCGT
>WOVY01004198.1:0-28261 GCA_013436015.1 Rhipicephalus annulatus
TTTCACGCCAACTTCTCACTGACAGTGGCCGCACCCTCCTCTCAGCTGTCGTGGAAGAAATCCTGTGGTCTTGCACAAGTTTACGATTTCCTACCATCTCCAGACGAATGGCTTCTTGGAGTCGTCCTTGTCGCACGCCTCGAGCGATTTCATGCGCGAACCTGAAGACTGTATTTTGTTGTTGTTGCTGTGCTTTGTTGCTTGTACTTATTGTTTATTTTCTTACTTTATTGTTGTAGTTTATTCTTTCGTTAATGCATCAGGACGATGCCTTTTCAGAGGAGGGCAATGCCTCGTTCCTCCTTTGAGTTTTCTTATCGCCCCATTACACTGCTAGTAATTCTGAGCGAAAACCACCCCTGCAGTGTTCTAGAAGCTTCAGGACTGTAGTAGATCATTTTGTTAAAATTACGCCCACTTCGCGAACATTACAAATTATACTGGAACCTACGCTAGAATATTCCATGACACGCATATAATTAATTGCCGACGCGCTTCACCACTTGTCAATTGATCGACAGCCGACGATTTGTTCGCCGCTATCAATCAGTGCCAGATTCTTGATGTAATGGGACTTTCCTTTTAAGTGGCCAGAAGTTCGACTCAAATAAACAGTTTCACTTAAGACCTGCTGTCTGCTCCCTTCTTCACATCATGAATCTGTGACATTTTTTTTTTTTTGGACATGTGTGTTCATGGCATAGTATTCGTTCCTGCTGTGAAACCACCTTTACAGGAGGGTTATATGTGGATTATGATACATCTATTCGTTCACTTCGAATACTTCGAACTTTCTAATTACTTAAATTTGAAGCGAAGCGTATTTGAATACTATAATACTTGTTAGAATATTCGAAGTGCTCAAATAATCGCAGAAACCTAGTAAATATCACTAGTGCGTAATATATATACATGCGTGATGGTGGTGTCCGTGAAGTCGAAAGACTATGCGCGGTAAGACAAGACAAAACGAAGGCACGTTTGTGGGCATAGTCACATATAACACACCCATCTCTTGAAGGACCGCTAAGTCACCGAGAAATCGACATCTAGTTGTTTCGTAGCAGCCGTTCGCGAGTCTTCATCAAACGCGTGGCCGCGCCATTTTTAGATGATGTACCCAACAGGTTGTTGGGTCACGTTAAATTACGCGATAAAGTTCTTCCAGAACGCATAGTTGGTTGGGAAAAAGCTGGTTGGGAAAGAGCTTTCTGTGCTGGGACTCAGGGATACCCTTGTGCACGAGTTGATGGACGTGATTCAGCTAGATTGCGTAGCCTTGTCTCGGCAACAGCCTGCTTCTTGGCTCTTGGCTGTAGGTGGATGCGAGTCCTATATGAATTCTTTCAGGGCCAGTCGTTACAGCATATCTGCGAGGTTCTGTATTGATAACAACTACCGCGTCTTTTCCCCACTTTCCATGGAGGCGTAGTAAAACAGCTGACTAGAAATTGGTGGGTCGTACGGTCGTCGTAGTGTTAGTGATATTCAATTTTATTTGCTGGATGAGCATGTATATGACCAGGCGTGACTACAGGCCTGAAAAAGTGGTGGTCACCATTCAACGCGAACGTATCAACACAGGGTCGCAACAGTTTTGAAATTTGGCAGAAATCGTAGGCAGTGCCAACCGGTCGCTTAGTGGCATTCGATCCGTCGACACAAGCGCTATCAAAAACTCGATTCGTCATCGTAATTTGAAGTTGACTATCCTCGATTAATGAGGCTAAGGTGTACCAAAAGTTGTCGACTGTAAAGTATAACTTGCCCGCAGGAACGACTCGCTCCGTTGGCATTTTGATTGAATATATAGTGTATTAGCAGTGCTGCCCGCGTTTATTGGAGACATCTCCTTTTATAAACGCATCCCTCCCCCAGCTCCTTGAAAAAAGAGAGTGATATATAATACCGCGTATATTGGAGATGTTTCCTATTCTAAAGCCATTAAAGCACTCCTCCCCTCCAAAAAAGGGGAGGGGGGAACGAAGAGAGAAAGATAGAGTATTGCGCTTATAGAGCAATGCGCTTTAGGCCCAACTGCAGAAGTGGTGAGTATACAAGTGAGTTGTTCAAAGAATACCGCGGAGAGTAATTTTGTTTTATTTGTTTATTTTCCCCAATAAAACGTAGACATTTCTTTGTTAGTTTTTGCGACGCGACGTAAAGAAGGAACACGCGGTTGACACTGCACAAGAAGCATAATAAACTTTCGCTTTGTTGTTCGTTCTACATAGTGCTTCGACGATAGCCGGCACTTGGGCATGCATTGCACGCATGGCTCATTGTTGCCCAATGAAAACAATGCATTGTGCGCAGATGATGCCTGCGAAGCGTATTCACGTCGCCCACAGCTGTGGCGCAGTTTGCAGCAAGTTGATGACGGGCACCGCCGGCCTGAGTACCTCCCTCTGCAGCATGCAAGGGCGCTTGTCGTGACTGTCTGGCAGTTCTCAGCAGTGGGACATCAGCAGCGAGCGGTGGACGCCCTGGCCTCTCTTGATCAGATCTTCTTCTTGTAGGCGAATCCGGTGTGAATCAGGTGGAAGATTGAGGCCACGAGGCCGAGGACCTGTTCAGAGAAGCAATGGACGGAACAACATGTATCCAACGCGGAAATCGTTGAAGTGTTCGTTCTCGCGTGTTTCATGGTCATAACACTGAAACAGCAAAAGAAATCATCTCCACGCAGCGCCGCTAAGAACGGATTATACGTACGACCACATGAAACACTTTCGTAAGTACATAAAGCAAATGGCAATAACGAGGGCCTTTACATTTACCCTGTATATATGAGACCAGGTTCGACTGCTTCAAGTTGGAAACTATATATACTCTGTATACTCAGGAACTCTAGCAGGTCGGACCAAGAGCGAATGGAGGAGCGAGTTGCGTTAGGGCACCTGCATCAAGTCGCTAGCCATGTTCGATACGCTCAGGGAATTAAGAGCGGCGCTAGTACAAGCGCAGGGTAACCCGAGAGGAAGCGTCTGTAGATCTCGCTTACGATGCTCACAAAGTAAGGATAGGCTTGCTTGACACAATCTTTAGGTAGCAATATATAGGTTGTTTCACGAACCAGTTTAAAAAATTGACCATTGTATAGCACAATACCGCTTTCTCGGAGTGCACATGGACAGGCGGAAGAACTTGCGCCATCAGTTGCAATAATATGTTAGATAACGAGAAAATAAGGGGCTCCCAAACGTTTAAATTACTGCGTTTGAAAAACAAGCACGTTGAAATTGTTTCCTGTTAGCTCTACCGAATGTTTGAAATTACTTCAACAGACCGCAATAACCATGCACTTACAGACGGGAACGCGAGCTCTTTGAACCAACCACCATGGGTCGGTGAACTCAGTCATGAATCGACTCACTCAGACTCAAATCAGGCCATAAATCTGAGTCTAAGTGAGTAATATTATGGTGAGTTTGAATTCGAGTGAGTCCGGTTGAAAAAAAATTTTCGTGAGTGAGTCCGACTCGGTAAACCTTTGGTGAGTCGGAGACAGAGTGAGCTCGAAGCGCAAAATATACATGAGTGAGTCTGAGTGCGCTCCATAATTTTTGCCGACCTATGCTAAACACAGACTTCAAAATTTTGGAAGTTGTCTAAGGTGCAGTTAAGTGGTCGTGTAGCCATCACAAAGAAACACCTTTATTAAATTCCAATGTTCGGCTAGATTCTGTGGTTACTACTGTGGCTAAAACATGACGAGGTCTTGCGCAACTGCTCGTGTGAGTATTTTTCTGATTAAATAATAAATGTGAGTTTATATACACTCATATTTCTGCGCATAGCAAGGAGAATATGATAAAAAGTGCCGCCTGGACATTCTTGCGGTATACACCGAGAATTACCTTGAGTTTTGTGACACAAAGTTAACATAATTTGCGCAACGAAGAAATCAGTATATAGTAGAAGTTTTATTTACCGCAGCCGGCTATCGGGTTTCGCAAGCCTATCCTAGCACTCTTTCTCTGGAAAACATTGTTTGCGAGAAAGCGACGATAGTCGAAACAATGTACTCATGCTCATGCGCTTAGGCCACAAGACTGCATGGTGACAAGGGAATACAAATACTCAGGTAGTCCTTGTGTTATCTTGTTTCTTGTCTTGCGAGTACACTTGGTGTTAGTATGACAGTTTTGTTCACACATTTTTTTTCGCACCATCAGGCTGTCTAGAAAATTTGGGCCTTGTTGGGATCATGGCATCGGATACCGTCGTGCACCATGAGAGATGGCGGCATACAGCCGAGGCTCCCGCTGGTGTTATAAAAAATGGTGCTTTTTATTCTGTGACGCTCCGTTAAAAAAATACTTTGAGGCACAATCGTGTTAGAAAATGGAAATACTTTTGGCAAATATTGAATTCATGTCTACTACATAAATGAATGCCCTAAAATATTGACTGATCATTGTTGATTGCTAAAAATACATTTTTCTTAATTTACAGTCGATTGTTTGGGTATAACAAAATGCATGCTGTCCTCTTGATTTTTCTCCACATCCATGACGTTTATGCTGCAATATTCGCACCTTAATTCGCAGCCTTGTACGAGGATGTGAACAAGTTATAGCTGTATGGTCATATAGAACTTGTAAACTAAATGGCGCAAGAACTATGATCGTTCCACGAGAATAAAAATGAGCTATAATTTTGTAATGGTCAGCATTTTTCAAGGAGACCAGTACAATTCATCGTTTGTGGTGTAAAACATGAAACTGCTGCGCGTCAACTCAGTCAGTGACTTTGATTGATATGTGGGGTTTAACGTCGCAAAACCACCATATGATTATGAGAGACGCCGTAGTGTAGGGCTCCGGAAATTTTGACCACCTGGGGTTCTTTAACGTGCGCCCAAATCTGAGCACACGGGCCTACAACATTCCCGCCTCCATTGGAAATGCAGCCGCCGCAGCCGGGTTTCGATCCCGCGACCTGCAGGTCAGCAGCCGAGTACCTTAGCCACTAGACCACCGCGACGGGGCAGTCAGTGACTTTTTCTTCTCTATAACTTTCCGTCCCCCTTCTCCGGTGCAGGGTAGCCTATAGCCGGGCTCAGTCCTGTTTAACCTCTCCGCTTGTTTTTATTATTCCCTCTCTGAATATACTTATCTTATGATAATTAGGTAGCAAAAAACGATGTTTCACGAAAGACTGCACAATATTCCAGCAGATCGCAAACACTGTGGGAATCAATTTCATGCGAAACAGATGTTTAATAGCACCTATTTTAAGTCTTGGAGCCAAGTCTTGCGAGCTGGATCGCCGTATATGTGTAAATTATGTAGTTTTATGCACGTTGTGGGCTTACTTAGAGTATGATGACATGCAAAGGGTACCGCTTATGGTGTGACGTAACGTATACGCGATCACGTGCTTTACAGACTTTACTTTTATCTAAACGGAATGTAAGCAGCGCTCGTGGCGTATTGCTGCGGAGAACAACTTTATAGCGCTGCATATGGACTCCTATGAATCAGCAAAACATACACACACACTTATATATATATATATATATATATATATATATATATATATATATATATATATATATATATATATATATATATATATATATATATACTTGCTGACTTCTATGTGAGCCCAAATGTCATTTTCATTACATTTCATTTTCCTAATGGGGGGAGCCAACAGTGCAATCACACGGGACGTTAGACAAGCACTACCACGCAACTTACGAGGGGCGACCATTGATATATGTAATACATTTATTTGTTTTCCGTACCACGTCGTGGCTGGTTAAGGGTCGTTGTTGCACGTTTTTCAGCGTTTGTCTGCTACATTATTGTCACTAACTTTAACAGACGGTATGTCTTCGTCTTGTTTAAACCAATACAAAGTGTGCTGTAAGGGGTATAGTGTGTGTGTGTTTTTTAAGTGCGAAGCATTTCTTTGGGAACTTTGGCGAATTTGAGCGTATCTATCTATCTATCTATCTATCTATCTATCTATCTATCTATCTATCTATCTATCTATCTATCTATCTATCTATCTATCTATCTATCTATCTATCTATCTATCTATCCATCCATCCATCCATCCATCCATCCATCCATCCATCCGTCTGTCCGTCCGTCCGTCCGTCCGTCCGTCCGTTCGTCCGTCCGTCCATCCATCCATCTATCTATCTATCTATCTATCTATCTATCTATCTATCTATCTATCTATCTATCTATCTATCTATCTATCTATCTATCTATCTATCTATCTATCTGCTTACGTTTGGGTGCTCTCGTGGTCACCCCCTTAACTTGGCGTGAACCAAAATTAGCGTGAGAGGGTAACATAGTTTAATGAATATGACGCGCTGGTCAAGACATGGATAATGTCACAATTCCGTCGCGTACGTCGTTAAAACACTTTCCGCCAGACATTGGCACATACGCACGGGCGGGTATGTGCCGCTGGTATGCGGTTATGGGCCGCAGGTGATTGACACTTATTAGTATCTACCCAGGAATGACGAGAGCATCCAGAGGCACTTTTAACGCGTGAGCGTTAAGCAATACCCGACATCGGTATAGCGTCAACCGGACGAGTGCAAAGAATAATTGTCAGGGTCCCAGCTAACGAACCCAAGAATTCTGTGTTGCAATGAAGCATTTTACCACAGAGCTACGCCAGGTCTCACAACAACTTTTCGAATAGACGCTAATCTCCGTGAAACGTCAATAGTGGTTGCAGTGCTGCCTACCCAGCCTTTATAAACATTACATATGTGCTGCTTCGAATACAGCCGTCACGTCAGGTTAACGTAAATTGTGGTTAGTTGACATGCTCTGAAGTTGATTTATGTAGCAGTGTCCGGCCAGCATCTTCGCGAGCATCAGCACTTCATATCAGCTTCTGGCGTCGCTAATACGCATGTTCCAGTTGGCATCGTTGTGCAAGTGCAAACATGATTGATATGTGGGGTTTAACGTCCCAAAACTACCATATGATTATGAGAGACGCCGTAGTGGAGGCCTTCGGAAATTTCGACCACCTGGCGTTCTTTAACGTGCACCCAAATCTGAGCACACGGGCCTACAACTTTTTCGCCTCCATCGGAAATGCAACCACCGCAGCCGGGATTCGATCCCGCGACCTGTGGGTCAGCAGCCGAGTACCTTAGCCGCTATAGACTACCGCGGCGCCGGGCCGCAAGTGCAAACAACTGGTTATATAAACATCTGGAACTGTCGAACATATGTCTGTGCATGTAACATCTGTGTAGCGTCATTTCATGACGTGTCGCTCAAAAAAAAATTGCAACACGTTCACCTTCTCTCCGCATGCTTCGCCTAACGTCGATTCCCAGGTACGTGGGATCTGTCGATTTTTTCTTTCGCCGTTTCAGGGTTTATATGAGCTGTGAATCGTGTGTGTGGGGGGGGGGGGTGCATATCATGTATTATAGCACGGGCTGTGGTATTTGCGGATATGGGCCCCACGTGACGGGGTGAAAGGGTTTCATGACGGACGCGAGAGACATCTAATGTTATTTATGCCATAACCTGTCAGTCATCGACATCATAAAACTTAAGCCCTCCTTACCATATAGTTTCTCACAATCATACCTAGAGGGAAATCTGGCGCTAGTGCACGAGCTGCTGGATGCAATGGAATGACGGGATACGTGAGCTTCGAACTTGACTCGGATTTGTACACCGTGAAGACACGTCTGGCTTCACGTTGAAATGATTGATTTCTTACTAAAAGAGCATGCAATAAGCTCTTTATTTTTGTACTTGCACAGAAACGTGTTGTATTTAACACTAGAACGTTTTACATTGATGTACTATTTTGCGAAGCGTGAGAAGTAACCAACGGCCGCTAAACTTGGCAGGCAGACGACAAAGCGAGCGTTCTTTCCGCACGTTTCTGTCGTCTGTTTCTTTCCTTCGCCGTTCGGTGGTGCCGTCAAGGTGAGTGGACGTTTATTTTAGAATGTAATACGCGTGAATGAAATCCGCTTATAAACGAATTGTTTTAGAGAAGCATTATTTACGCAGTCGTATTCGCTTTTGAGCCGAAGCCTCGCTCAACACCAGCAAACACAAGCCTCGCAGACACATATACCGTCATCACCAGCGCTTCAACACCGCCCCTTAAGAAATTCGCAATCACGGTGACACCACACTGCCCTCTAGGTATCTGTGAGAAACTCTATGCTCCTTACCAATGCCCTCTTTACAGATGCATGATTGTATGAAAACGTCAAACAAATATGGTTCGTGAACACATGCTTCTCATTGAATACACCCGCTAACCTGGTACTCTACGTTGCAGGCATTCTCACAATGAAGTACAAAAAATAATAAATGTTAATAACTATACAATTATTCACTTAACCACCAATCCAGAGCGACGGGCAGTTGCATTAGCCTAAATCACTTCTCAAACACACGACTCGGGTATACAGGGAATTTCGCGGTGACTTGAGTACGTTCTTTCGTCAGCACGTCAAGAAGTTAATATTTCCGCGCCTTTTTCAAGCCGTTTGCGCAATTATTTTCGCAGTGCCTACTACCATGCATTGCGTTTAGCGCGATATTTTTTGCTAGGACAACAAAATATTGAATGTCTCTTCAGAACGGAATGCATACAATCAGTGGACGTGAACTGCTACGTTCAATAAGCGTATATAAAGCAATGTTCATTTCAGATACACATGTTTATATTAGATATATGTATTCATATCAGATACCACATATTTGATTTTCTAACATGCTTCGTTCTTCGTTTCTATTTGTGCGTTTGTTTATAATGTGGTTTAAGACATGGAAGCTGCCGAATTTTGTTTGGTACACGGTAACGTAACTAGTAGCGATGAGGCCCTCAATAAATGTGAGACACTAAGAAATCAATGACAATACAAAAAGTGGCATTCGTTCGGTAATTACTTTTCATGTTTCGCAAACAGAAACGGCTTTTTAAAGTCATTGGTTGCAATAATCACGTCTGGTCGGGAATGGACGCACCAACGAAAGTAAAAATATACTCATAAAAAAGATACACACTCGTCCCATGCTGAGCCGGAACGCCTTTTTTTTATGAATACATCGTTACTTTGGTCTTGCTTTTCCAAAAAGAGCTTTTACACTATATTGGTTGTATGGCATTGTTAAAATCAAACGTTTTGCTCGTTCAAAACATAAAAGGATGCTGATATTTTTTCTGACCTTGAAGAATGACCGAAAGGTTGAACAGCGCCTTTTTGCGCAAGAAGTCACTCGCTTAGTGAGTCTAATGGCGACTGACTTTTCATGTTGAATAAGCTTTGGAATTTAGGCTTGCACATAATAGAACAAAAAAAAAAGCGCAGTCAAATGAGCAATAGCCAAGTCGTTTAATGCTCACCCCAGCTGCAATGGTGACGCCGTGGTAGCTGCTTATGATTGTTGAAACACCGCCGCTTAGGTAGAACAGGAATGCTGTGCCGTGGAACACCATGTACTGCACATCGGAGAAAGCAACAGCGGAGTCACTGTGCGCTGCAGGTCTTGCTTCGCCTTCGATCACAAGAAGCGCAATGCCTCGACAATGACACATCTATATATATATTTTTTTGCTTCTCCGTCATGAAATTCACATTCTTCTAATTCTTCTAAAAGAGATTCTTCTAATCCTGAACGCTTCATGGTAGTCTATAGTTTTTATGGCACTCGACTGCTGACCTCATGGTCGCGGGATCGAATCCCGGCCGTGATGGCTTCATTTCGATGAAGGCGAAATGCTATAGAGAACCGTGAACTTATATTTATACCCCGGGTGGCCCGAATTTCTGGTGTCCTCCACTAGGGTGTCTCTCACGATCACATCTTCGATGTGGAATGTAAACAATGGGGGTTGGTACTACTAACGTTAGAAAAGTTTATATTGGAAAGTTGTAAGACGACATAATTTATGACATACCCCCCCCCCCTTTTTTTTTAGAAATCACACAATAAACACACATAAGGAATATATCAGTAATCGAAATGAAAGGCCTCGGTCCAGTTAATATCGAAACGTTCCGAGTGCGCACGAAATGCCGCGTATGTGTTACGTAAGACCGGAAGGCTCACGTGATGAACTTCAAAAAAAAAACAAAAAAAACGTGCGTCTCAGTAAATCTCGTCAAAAACAACGGCAAATCGTCTATATACACAAGTGTACACCTTTTTTTATTTTCGTTTCGTGTGTAGTGCTAACCTGTTTCTTTCTTATGCTCTCAATAAGCGCAAAGAACTCTAGGTTGTCTGAGAGATGTGCCACATTGTCTGTCCCAAGTTTTACGCTGTAGAAGAAGGAAAAACAATGAAATAACACACACACACACACACACACACACACACATATATATATATATATATATATATATATATATATATATATATATATATATATATATAAGGGAAAGAAGTGTATACCTAATACCTAAGGGCTCGTTTTTCCGTGTTTTTAACACAATATTAATGAGATATAACAGACAGTAATACCAAGGAATGTACAGGGGAAGTTATTAAAACCAATGGAATGTAAATAAGAAGAAAAGTGGATGAAAAAATTACCAACTGTGAGCAGGAATCGAACCTACGACCTTCGAATATATATATATATATATATATATATATATATATATATATATATATATATATCAGTCTAGGAGGAAGATGTATATAGGGAACATTATTTGTTGCAGTTTTCAACGCGAATCTCGGCGGATGAGGGCCTCATTCAGCAAACAAAAAAAAAACACTTTCGCTTATTGTAAGGACAAATTTCAGCCAGTCCTGAGGCCTTATTAGTGAAGATCAAAGACGAAGAGCACTTAGAAAAAAAACTTTTTGTCAATTTTCGAGTAGCTCGTTCAGCACACTATAGCAGAGATCGTTCACATGAACCCAACAACGTACTGCAGGCGGGCCCGCTTGTTCGGTCATCGGTTCCAAGCAAACGTTGGCGGACTGCATGGGTCAGCCCGCGACTGCGAAATCCCTTAAAACGTAGCTGGGTCGGTTTGAGTCGGTAGACCCGACCCGCTCGCTTACTTAAATTAATTTAAATCTAACAAAAAGTTAGCAGGTTTTCTTACGAACAGCGTCGTCGGTAGCAGTGTTCCAGTAGCAGAAAACGCCGACGAGACGAGTATCAGGAAAGACATCACCCAGAAGGCGAATGATATGAGAATGAGAAAAAGGACAGCTCCTCTGGTCAGCCACAGCATCGCCAAGGAGAATACAATGATGCCCAACACCTGAAATAATTGAAGGAAACACTGTCTCAATTGTGCGCGATAAGGGGCTTCTCTGTTTACGCGAGATAAATTCATCTGTACTGATAATCAACTTCAATACATCTATACATATGTGCGTATGTGTGGTTGCTATTATATGAAGTTTTTTAAATATACATATATGTTTTCTTAGCTAAAACATGAACATTTAGTATCGTAGGTCACTTAGTAGAAAAAAAAATTTACTATCGCGCTTAGTAATAAACAACAACCACAATATCCCAAGCATAGATGGAACACCAACCATCCCATAATCCTACATGCAAGAATTTAGGTGCATTAGATGCATTCAAGTAGAGTTTTCAAAACGCCTCCTTTCAGCTATAGTCCTGTTTTACGAAATACGAAAATGGAAACGTCAAGAAGGTAGGGTTTCAGAAATGACCAAGACGAGTATAACTTGTTCAGTACAAGTATACTGACCACCGTCTCTGAAACGCTCGATAATTATGTCTATTGTTCTTCTAATTTCTTACTCTAAATATTACAGATCATAACCTCTAAATAACATTTTTTGTTTAACTTTATGTTTCAGAAGACAAACTTCGTCAATGGTCACATTAAATCTAGAAATATAACAATAATGCCTACCCAATATTCTCGGTGACACAACTTTAAACATCTTACATCCTGCTTGCTTGTGAACCATGTCATCGTTATTGGAATCTTCGGCACAGTAATTACGTCTGAGAAAACAGTGCAAACATGTATTAGTTTGCATACCCTGAAGCGTGTGGTTTTGGAGAAAGAAGTTCAACTGAAGGCGTCTGTGCACTTTTATTGTGTCGGAGCAATCTTTTTTTTTCTTGGTGCACTCTCTGATACTGCCACAGAGCAGATCGGTACTATTAAGAGCGCGCTTATGTTCTCATTGTCACCGGCAATTGTTTCACTAGTGAGATTTCTTCTCCTAGCTATATATGCTGAGTTTTAGGGGCGGGGGTCCTTAAGGCGTGGGTCGTGTGTCTCCTGTATGTAGTAGTCACCTCTTGTTTTAATCCTTGGAATGTCCACTGGACGACGGTACTTGTGTATGATGAAGATATGATGGAAAGATGCGAGATGGCGGTACTCGGAGTGATCACTAGATGGACGAACGGACGGACGGATGGACAGACATACGGACAGACAGACGGACGGACGGATGAACAGACAGACAGACAGACAGACAGACAGACAGACAGACAGACAGACAGACAGACAGACAGACAGACAGACAGACAGAAAGACGGATGGACCGACGAACGGACGGATGGACGCGGCCAGCGGATGATTCATGATGTGCTGATAAAACACTTCGAAGCTTCGCCCCACTGATCATCGTTCACTTCGTGGATATGCTGTGATTGCTTTTTTGGGTTGACATGCTTGCCCGGCTACGCTTCGAAACTACAAGGGACTTACAAGTATACTAGCACGTGGCATACATGTTCCTCCTTCGAGTGTAATTCTGGTCAGATATATATCTTCTCATAACGCGTTATCTTATACTATATGGACGCCCACACATGTACTGTAACTTATATTATCTTGGGTTATACAGCACTTCCTAGGTGCGTTTTGTTCCATATCTAAGCACCTCCTTGTATAAACTGCCCTCCCATGTGCTCAGATCTGGGTGCACGTTAAGGAACCTCAGGTGGTCGAAATTTCCAGAGCCCTCCACTACGGCGTCTTTCATAATCATATGCTGGTTTTGGGACGTTAAACTCCATATATCAATCAATCATCATTGAGCCATCGTATACACCACCCTATACATCCTATAACAAGTATCCCAATGTAAATATGCGGCGTGACTCGTTTAGTTTAACTTTCCAGCATTTTCACAGGCCAGCGTATACAACTTGCACAAACACACGTAACACAAGAGTGGGTACTGCGGTGACAGTTAGTGACTGCGCATTTCAGGTGTTGATTCAGGCTAATGTACAGACGCGCGCTCACACTAGAGAAGCGGGGGGTATCGCCGCGCCTCTTAATTGTCCGGCACAGCCACGAACTGGCAAGTGCTGCGAGGCGCTGCTCCCTTGCGCGGCAATCGGGGTGCGTGGGCGTACCATTTCGATGGCGGTCAGCAGGCCACTTATCGTTGAAATGAAGCCCTGTTGCACAGAGACGAACTTGATGGTTGGTCCCTCCCTGACCACTGTGGTCCTGATCGTGGTCGTTGTACTTGCCATGGCGTTTTTCACCGCACACACCCTGATCGTGCACAGGAGCGGCGCGAACCGTGGTTTCTCGCTGTGCCCCTTGTCCAAAATTAGAGGGCCCAAGCGCTGCCCTAAAGATAGCGCCGGCCCCGCCTTGGCGGCCTCCTTAACCGCACACATCGCTGCTAGGGACGCTACGGTGCACGATTGGCCTGCGCCAGCAGGGATTGGTCTCGTCTCCGCTGTCCGTGCGTGTGAAACCGCATGGGCGTGACGCACGACGCTGCGCGAACGAAAGTTCAGAAATATATGTGATGATTCTGCCAAAGCGCACGGCTCCGTTATCCGCACACGCCGTGTAGCATGCAGTGCGCATTGATGAACGTTAACACCCCAGTGCAGCTCTAACTTCCTGTTTGATGACATGACAGAAACCCTCGCACGAGAGACTTCGCGTTCTACTGGAAGGCTTGTATAACACGTTGCTACAAAGCCATCGACTGACGTTGTTCGTCTGTTCCAAGGTTCGTGTCACCTTTAGGTACTTGTGTTTCAATTCAAACACAACTACCTTTTTTTTATGGTTGGGCGTACTGCAGCTCTGCAGACTCAGCCCGCCAGCTATTCCTTATGCCAGGCTGCGTACACAGCGCTGTTGTGGTCTCTCAACTGAATCTGTATCTTGTCAGTGGAGCGACTAAATCAGAACATTTTCATAAAATAAATTCAAAGAATGGAAGACATTGATAGCACTACCATAGGTGGAGGGGTGGCTAACAATTCTAAACTCCTCCCGCTTTCATCTCCCTGATTCTTCTCCTGCATGGACGTTTACAGGTTCTCTATAGGTGTTTTTGCCCCTTGAAAGTACCCTTATTGTAACTGTGTTGTAAGTCAGTGCGAAATGACTAAAGGGGCTTTTTTTGTACTGCAGTCTTTTAGCGAACGAAAAAAAAACATGGACAGAGAAAGACGGGACAGGCGCTTTCTCTGTCTGTGTTTTTTTTGTGTGTGTGTGTGCGCTGAAAAAATACCGTGTGATGTACCAACACGCCCAAAACGCTATCACTCTAAACAAAAATAACCCAGCTAGGAGGATTCAGGGGATTATACTCCCGTTCTGGTCCGGTGACCTCACTCAAACCAGAATTCGTCTTTCACCATTTTCCTCTGGTGGGTGTCTGACGAAGGAAACCGCAGGAAAACGGGGTCAATTTCATGATTATGCTCTGGTGGTTGCTCCGCAACTGCTCCGGCGCATCGCTCAGCGGCTTTCATTGGCTGTTGGAGGAGTGACGTAGGCAGCCTCGCTGCCGGGCAGCCGTTCCCACGGAGAAAGAACTTCGGGCTGTTCCACGCGCTTCCCGCAAAGCCGCAACGCATGTGCCCCTACCGAACGCAAGCGGGGGACAAATAAGCCAATTGGCGACGCTGCGGAGGGTGAAGAAGTGTCGCCAATTGGCTTATTTGTACCCTGCTTGCGTGCGGTAGGGGTCCCGGCACGTGCGTTGCGGCTGTGCGGGAAGCGCGTGTAACGGGTCATGGCCGTTTTTTGTTTCCGTCTCCAGAAGCCGAGCGCTGCAAATCGTCGTGACGTGCAGGGTTGGATCACGTGATGTCGCCTCGCCCCGCTCTGGCCACGGCCGGGCTAGAGCGCGCAGGTGCAGTCTAGCACGGCCGTGTTCCGGCAAAGGAAAGCTGGTGGTTGGATGCGTTGTTTTCACCGTGACTTCGCGGTGTTTTCATTATTGAACAGCGTTGTATTGCTCTGACTTCATGTGTGCGGACTTCTGTAGACTACGCAATGCGGAAAGTTTGAGTAAACGTTACAGTCAGCGTGCCACGGTGCGCTACGTACGCATGCAGTGCCACTGTCGCGGCCACTAGCAGTGGCACTGTCACCTCTCTCTGTTGTTGTGGCCGTTATTTTGAGCCCATGGGGTTAAGATGAGCGCAGACTATGAATGTCCACATGAAAGCAGAACGTTTCAGTTTCCGCACGGGAGCCTCATAACGAAAAATGGATGTGCAAAGAGTCCGATTACGTATATTTTAAACAGGACTCTGAATTGTCAGAGAGTCAAGACATAGCCCCGAAATTCAGTTTCTTTCCTTTTATTTTCGTTATGTTTTCCCTATTTCGGTCTATTTCGTGCCCAGTTGCTTCTGCGTGTTCGGCCAGCGCGTTCGACGAGACCTTCTTTTTTACATCATACATGTGCGCTCCAGTTAATTCTAAAGCTTAATTCTCTCGCCTATATATAGGTAACTTTTACCGCAGTCTGCGCCACCAACATCCTTCTAGCCAAATGTCCGTCCCCATGTCTGTACCCAACCACGCGGGTTTTCATCCGCCAGTAGTCATGGTCCAGCACGTGCTTAGCATCCTGGAACGCCAGCGGCCGAAAGCGGCGCCCCCACGGGTTTGACGGGAGTAGGTTGCTGCTCCGGGACGTCCGAGCACGCTAGTGTCTCGCTTTAATCCCCCTACCCCTTCCCCCTTTATGCCGGATCGTCAATAAAGTTGTTTCACTCACTCATCCGCCAGTAGCGTTGCCAAGAAGTGGCACACCAAGCCCCCCCCCCCCATTTTCCCATGGCAAATAGCGCACAAAATAACGGTCGCCCTCACCTGCCTGCCTAGCCCCAGTTCTAATCAAGGTGGTGCCACCTCCGAAAAAAAAATGTCTACCAACGCCCCTACCATCCGCGACTTCAGCTCACAGGGTTCCTTGCCTATAGATTACGTCTGTAGAATCTATAGGCTCATAGCTACTCTTACTACCTCTTAATGATGGCTTGATCTACAAGCGAAAACGTGGTCAACTTCGAAAACTGATTCGTCTTCTAAGAGCTGCCGTGAAAGATCTCACAGCTTATGAACTAAACTGCAAAACAAAAAAAGGAAAAAAAAAACCTGGACACGGGCAATTTTACTGTAACATGAAATTACCGTTTAGATCGCGTTACGCAAGACCTCGTAGCGTGATCAATGGCGTAAAATGATACGGCTGGCTGATCGCATTTTTTAAATCATGATTTACCCCTTTGTAGAAGCTCTGGAACTTAAGCAACCATCCATAATTTTAACCCATGTGTGGCCCGATAGCGATCGAATGTGCTACGTGCGATCACCATAGAAATTTCGCGAGAAAAATATTAAAAGCGTGTCACACAAAAAAGTTACAACTCTGAATGAGGCATGCACGTGCGTGATTCTCACGTTTACCCGCAAGCAAAACAGAAAGGTTGCGGCTTCACGCGGCTATAAGAAAGCTGTGTTACTTCCCACAACGCGAGGAATCCGCTTGCACTGTGCTTCGTATGTGTACTAAACAAAAATTCAGGCACGGAATGAGTTGTCATCTTTTACAAAGGCGGCGCGCTCTGTCCGCCGTGGTTGTTTCATTTGGTGGTCATAGCAGGTGACGTGGGCAGATCAGGCATTGTCAAAAACATACACTTTTGCGGGGCAGTTATTTATCACATCGCACAGTCAGGGAAGGAGCTGCAGCCGTATTTTACAGATTTAGTTGAGTGAAGTACAAGAACAACAATAAAAAAATTGGCCCCGTATCTGCATGTTAATCTGCAAATGTCATCGAAAGACAATAGTCTTGCGTCTGGAGAGATTGAAGAAAACGTTTATTTGATGTTCTGCGCAAGAAAATCGGTGAATGTATTCTGGAGGCGCTGCGTTAGAGTGCCTCGAGCGTGCAGCGGACGCGAACGAGCGCACCAAGTCACGTCACACGTGAGGCATGAGCGCTTTCTGGCAGTTATCTTGCAAAAGAAAACGCGTGGCTCTGAGACGGGCATGCGCGCCCGTCTCAGAGGTGATAAGGTGTTAGAATGCGTACTGACCACGTACGTCACAGGGATGCCTCCGCATGTGGCGCCACGGTATGTCCTCGCGCCCAATACAGGCCAAGCTGGCGGACTGGTCTGCTAGTGTTGTGGGCCCTTGGGCTCCAACCTAGCCTCTGTCAAGCTTGGTTTCCCATATTCCCCCTCCCCTTTCTGAACAATAAAGTTTATTCCTCCTCCTTCAGTGCAATACGAAGGGCGATGGTTGTCTCAGCCGTACGTTCTTGCTGCGTTGTATAGGTGCTCGCGCGTTAATCACGCATGTATGAATTCTGAGGTATTACGCGTTCCATAGGCACGCAAGGTTTTTGTGGTGATTGTGGAGGTGTATCTGTAGATACCGCCAGATGTCAGCGCGGACTCCCGACATACCCAGGCGCACCACGCCGAGCTGTAGTTCGGGGTATGCATTGGCAGTGCCAAGTCCCTCAACGCATTTCTTCATGGGAGCTTTTCTGTATATTGAGGGGCATTGAAACCAAGCTTTCAGTTGATCTGCAAAGGATCGAACCGGGTCTGTTTGGACACTCGACGCACTTTTGGACTGTGATGAGACAATTAAGCGTTGGTTCTCCCGTTCACAATGACACCACTGCTGTAAAAGGGGGTTAATACATGTCAAAATCACAATCGATATGATTATGAAGCACGCCGTTGCATTGTCTCCGGAAAATTTGACTATAGGGTGTTCACGCAGCACACGGTCCTCATCCATTCATCAAGCCCACGACCTTCGAACGGGTCAGCAGCCGAGCACCGTAGCCACTGTAACAAAGGACGACGAAGTGGAGAATGACTGGGCCTGAGCTTTCTTGAGCTGCTGTTTTTCGCCAATTTTCTTACTTGTCTTCTGTGTATTACTGCCAAGATTCGGCCACCACCTTCGCGGTGCACCAGGCGCCACGTCTCCGAGGCGCTGAAGCCTTATCTTAGGCTGCCACGACGTCCGAAAGCTTCGGCTACGGGTGGCGGCCATTCTTCGCAGCGCCCATCGGATGAGGACGAAGTGATGAATGCGTACGAACAGTAATGACTTAACCTTCAGAAAAAAACATGTAACGATTACACCTTAGTTAGTCAGGAAATTCTATTATTTCTTTTCTTTCATCTTTTTTTTCACATTGAGCCAAAATAATCCTGTCAAGTCAAAACAAAGTAATCATATTTCCCTAGCCTGGATAATCTTAAGGTATTGACTTACACCGCTGGATTCTTGGCCAATCCCCTTTAATGGGTGAGAGCCACAAGAAAGGATCAAGCAAACAAACAGCAAGAGAATCCCGTGTTTCGCGGACCTGAGGAGGACTGTGACGGCCCCTCGACGACGCCCAACGCCAACGATGAGTGTGCCACTCCGAAGAAGGCGCGAACTGATAATCAAGAAGATTACAGCGGTGCAACG
The DNA here is from genome assembly GCA_013436015.1 of Rhipicephalus annulatus. Lineage (NCBI taxonomy): Eukaryota > Metazoa > Arthropoda > Arachnida > Ixodida > Ixodidae > Rhipicephalus > Rhipicephalus annulatus. The sequence continues at coordinate 18,713 of WOVY01004198.1, forward strand.
ATCATGGACTCCGCGGAAATGAACTGTGATATGAAAGCAGAAGACAGATAAGTTTTGCACAATGCTGACTGGAAGTGGGAAATTTGTTCACAACACTACTGCACTGCCTAGTTCTGTATAGACCAGCAAATCCAAGATGCATACATTTTATCACATGCTCATCTGGATAACACGTATTCTCTACTAGAGTTGCGTACTGCTCCATCCCTAACCCGCGTAAGAACGGCAACTGGTCCCGACAACGCATCGTACAGTGTTCTGTAATATCTAGGCCACAACGGCATGCCGGTTCTTCTACGGATATATAACGACATGGGGTCAAAGGCGTACGTTCCAATGTGTTGGAAGGTCGCGAGAATCGTCCCACTACTAAAGCTCGGTAAATCGCCGCTTTCGCTTGACTCATTTCGACCAGTCAGCCCTCACTAGCTGTGTATCTAAAGTCATGGAAAAAATGGTTGACAGAAGGTTATAATGGTGGATCGAAGCTAACAAGTCTCTTCCAGAACAGATGGCTGGCTTCAGACGACGGCGATGCACTATGGACTGCGTCTACGATCTCGTTACATTTGTAGAACATGAGATGAGCTGTGGAAACACGGCTGTTGCGGGCGTTCATGGATATAAGAAAAGCGTTCGACTCTGTGAGCCACCTTTTTTTTGCTGTACGGGCTTACCTCACTAGAGGTTCATGGTCGCATCCTTCAATACATCGCCAACTTCCTATAACAGTCAAAAATACATTTCTACCAATAACAGAGCCAGCGATCGCTTCAACATGAGCAGAAGTGTACCCCAAGGAAGCGTTCTAAGTACGCTTCTTTTCAATGCTGCATTGGCAGGTCTTCCAGAAGCGCTGCCCGAAGCCTTGAACATATCCATGTATGCCGACGTCATATGCATACGGACGTCCCATAAATCACTGGAAGTGATCAAACATCGGCTTCAGCAAGGACTAAACGCAATAAGTGATTACCCCAAAGAGCGAGGCATGCAAATTTCTCACGCCAAATCGGTAGTTCTGCCATTCACGAGAAAGACAGTGAAAAACTTGAAAGTTTTTGTGGATGCCCAGAGAATCGAAATCGCACGAAAGCATCGCTTCCTTGGTGTTGCCTTAGACAGCCAACTCAGATGTAGTCAGCATATTGCTGATCTAGAAAATCAAGTGAACTGCACCATAAATGTTATACGTCGCATAGCGGGAACAAAATAAGGCGGTACATCAGCATCTCTACTCCACGTCCATTGAGCACTAATCCGACAGCCTACTACGCGCCAGTTCTCCACAACATCTCTCAGACGTCTCTACACCGACTTCAGCTGTTACAAGCACGAAGCTTAAGCAGATGTCTCTAGGTCCCACAGGCAACATCAAGTTCTCTGACACTGGCAGAGGCCAAGAGAACCCAACTTTATAGTAATTAGAAACATTGAGACCTGTCGGCACCTCTTTCGTCTAGTCACGCAACACCCTTCAAATCTGCTCATATCAAACTGTCGGGAACCGTGCCGAAGCGCAAATACACGATGTGTACCCCCAGTACATTTCCCGGCTTCTTAAGTCGACACATTGGCCACTTGGCCAAAACTACCCACCATGGCTGCTTGAGTTACCAACTAATCAAACGGCAATAGAAGGACTTCGCAGCGAACATGAAGTGCCAATAGTTGCCGACAGCAGTTGACATCACATAATCTGTTTGACAGGTACCAAGGCTACACTCACGTGTACTGTGACGGCTCCGTCACCAAAGAGACAGCGACATCAGCATTTATAATTTCTGAATTGTGCGAAGAATATGCATGTCGTTTAGGCCATCTCTGCTCTTCAACAACGTCGGAGCTCGTAGTGATTTTGCTAGCCACAAGCTTTATTAAACTGTCAACGACCCCATGAAAACGGGTGGTAATTACAGACTCTCTGGCGCCACTCGCATGTGTGGAAAACGCCACTTCAAGACACATTGATGTGCGTATAGTATACGTTTATACTATAAGAGCTTTCAGAAGCTATATACGAAGTCGAATCATTGAGTGGCATTTCAGGGGGTTCCCAATCACTGCGGAATCAAAAGAAATGAAATGGCAGATGAGTTGGCGAAACCGCTGATCATTCTACGCAAACGTGTCTCATTCCTGTATCTCAATATGATGTAAATAGAATTTTAAGAACAACGAAACGTGAATTATGATTGCCTACCTGGTTCACACACAAAACAAAGGAATCGATCCTATATATATATATATGCTGTTCATTCTAATCTCGAATGCCAATTGGACCGTGACCTCCCAAGGCATATAGACACACTCATACATCGCCTAAGACTCGGAACTGCTTACACAAAGCACTTACAACTTCGTATTCAGCGTGCAACATCGTCAGCATGTTCATGCGGCCACGACGACGAGGATATCTATCACCTCTTGCTCGACTGTCCGAAACACGACACACCGAAAGCGACTTGAACAGAGCTCCATAAATTAGATCCCGAGCGGCCATTTCCATTGAATAAAATCCTTGGCCCATGGCTATCTAAAAATAAATGGGAAAGCAATGAAGGCTCTGCAACACTTCTTCGAAGAAACGAAGATTTGTGACCACTACTGAGCGGACTATAGTTAAAAGTGAGCGATGCGGCTACGTGTTTGTTCTGCCCATAGGAGAACTTTTGCTCTCACCTATGTAGGATTGTATTCGCGTTACAACACGTATACTGTGCTAATTTGTTTTTTTCTTTATTTGTAAAAATCAAGTGGAAAGGGGTAGCTGTCGCCAAGTAACGGTGACAAAAACTCCCGAATAATAAACAGCTGTTCTAAGAACAAATGTAAAATTAATGTTATACAGTCATCGTTTCCATACTTTTGGTTTATTTATTTATTTATCTGTTTATTATTATAGTCAATATATCAGAACTGGATATTTCAGGAAAAGTAATTCCAGAAAGGTTGGTTAGGACGATGTCCAATATAAAGGTATTCGTTTTTATTTTTATAAATATTTTTCGGGTAGTGTACTGCAGTTTTTTCACGGCCCGTGCACGAGTGGGAACTGAATACATGGAATTATCTACATTGCCGAAAATTCATGGGGAAAATTCAGTACACTTAATGAGGTCGATGACAGCGTCGGTCATATTGCAACACACAGTATAGTTACATAAATTGTTCCAGTGGGATATATACGACAGAATAAGTATCTGTAAGCGTTAGCACGACCTGATTGCTGGCTGAATGCTCTAAAATGGCGCGCCAATAATCAAAGCGCTGTGTGCGGAAAAGAACCGTATTGACGGGGGAGAGAGATTTGCCGTAAATAATTTTGTTCAATTAACTAAACTCACCGGCCAAGCATTACGTACAAATAACGAACCAGGATAACGTGGCCCCGATGTTCGTTGCTGGGTTAATCGCCATGTTTTACTTATCTCTTTTTTCAATTACTAGTTACGTCTGCACAGAAGTAGTAATGTTAGTGCTTTTTTTTCGCCTGTGTGTTACCTTTTTTTTATTGGACTATGGAGAGGCTTGCCCAATTTCTGTGCAACGTGCAAGCTTGAGGTTTTCGCGCACATAAAATGGGGAGAGTTTAGGTTTTGTTTGTACTCATATGCAGCTAAAAGAAGGTCGACACGTAGTGTAAAGGGCCCATGCTATCGGTACACATAATTTGTAGGCGCTGAGACGTCCCCCACTACGCCACCGATCGCCAAGAGAGGGAAGACCCCTCAACCCCCTTTTTATCCGGTTCCCTCTTGGCTACGTGTCTCAATCACTTTGCACATACAGGGATTCGTGCTGGGGCCGGGAAGTAAGAGACGACACGATCTTTTCTTAATCATGGATGCATTTAATTCAATTGCGACTGCAAATGGCGTACACACATACTGTCCGTGAACGACATCTCTGTTACACGAAATTGTAACACATCAGTAATTACTCGCGACACACGAAACAGGATACATAAGCGAAGTAACGGTGACAATACAAGGGTGCCTCAACACATAGTAAACACACGACGACACAAATGATAAAGTCATTAATTAATAAAACCGAGCAGCGTCTCAATATGCCGCATCCCTTCCCGCAAAGCTCGATTAAGTAAGGGAGGTGAAGTTCGTCTCACAGAATGTCCATGTTGACGGGGGCCTCGGAGCAGGCTGTTCGAGTCGGGGCTCATGGCTTCTTCCTGGGGTCATTGTCCAATTCGTCAGCGTCTTCATCGTCTTCGTCATCGTCGCCTTCGTCGTGTCTCTCAGTTATTTCCATCTTAGCCCTCTTTCGTAACGTTCCATTCACTCGCCTCCTATCCCTAACTTTCATTCCTCATCGTACTGTCCTTGCCCCAGTCATCATCTCATCGCCTCTCATCGCTATCTCTTCGCACCGTTATCTTCCTTTCCATTCCGTCTTTCTACCATATAAATCTCAATGCTCCGTCTCTCTCTGACTTTCTTCGCATCGTCTCGTAGTCCCTTTTCGTAGGACCCGATTCTGCCCCTCCGTGGCACCTAACCAATTGCCACTGTTGACACGACACATTTCTCTGTCAGTCGGTGTGTGTCATCTTCGACGGCCGTCCCCGCGGCCCGCACCAGTGGAAAACCCTCTCCCAAGCAAAGCCGAGCAAGTAACTATATACAAAGTCAAGCCTCAGAGAGAGAGAGAGATGGGCGAGCTGTCCAAAGACACGTGAATTACGGGCGAACAATGGTCTCAATGCTCCGACAAAGAGCGTCGTCTGTAATGGTCATCGTCCGGAGTTTCCAGTGTTGTGCCGAAATGTTTTCGGCCGAACCAATTGCCCCGGTTTCTGGTACCCGATTACCCGTTGTCTAGACCAAGTCTCAAGGTCTCCATGCAGCTTGGTGTCTCCCGCGAAATTCTCCGCAGCCGCCACTTCTTCGTCATTTAACGCCGCGGGGGGGAGGGGGGCATTCGCGCAGAACGCAGTATGAGCCCTGGAGCCACGGAGGCTGACGGAAAGTCAGGCCGGGCCCGGTAGAGGCGCTGCAGCAGGTTCGCATTCATCGAACCAACAAAAGGTGCTCTGCTGCTCCCCCATGCCACAAATCTGAAGGGTGCGTGCGGATTATTGCCCACCGTACACTGCCACACTGTCCGTAGACAACAAGGCGCCACCCGGTCCTGGTGTTTGCGTGGGGGGCCCGCGAGAACCGTCGACAGAATCCTTCCAGGAATTCCACTCTGGAATGCGCATTCGTTACACCGAAGGTATTCTTTTCCTTTTTTTAATGCGCGTGTTTAAGAAACGAGCGTAAACCATCTTGAAAGGACCGGGGTTCAGTCCGTGTTTGCGGGGACGTCACAATCCCTTCATCTTGCAGAAGAATCTCCCAGCGGGGAAATCAAACACGAGAAATGCGGGCGCATAGCGCCTTCGGGTTGCGCAGCGAAATTGAGACATTGCGGCAGTTTAAGAATACGGTATGCGAACACAGCATACTTGTGATTCAGCCCTGGCGGCAGCGCGTCGCTGAGAGGAACCAATCTGTGATTCTCGCTGAATCATCAACACCACGAAGCAGTTTTATTCCGTGTTTCTACCGCGGCACAACACACTTGAAAACCTTCAGAATCACCACAGATACTCGTGGATGACGCGTGGACAAAACGCACACTGGTCACAGCTGCTCGTCGGATGGTTTGGCACGCAACGTTCAGTTATGTGTGCGGAAGGTTCACTACCATGCGAGCACACCACACACTTCGCCTGCACTGTCCACTCTCGGCACAACCGAACGGAGGATACACACATTTCAATACGCTTTCATTTCACATATGCACAAAATTTTAAGATCTTATCGAACATCTCAAACCAACGAAAAGCGGGATGGCGGGAGAACATAGGTCATACAGGCAGCAACACTGAATTACCCTCGCGTACCATCTCCTACCCGGCCCTCTGCTGCACCTGTCGGTGAAGGAAAGGGACGTTCAACGTGAATTGTGTGTTCGGATGGGCTGAGAAAGTAGCGTATATGCTGTCCTACACAACTGTGACATTGGGCGTTGTACCATCAATACCGATCACGACGCTCCCTGCCTCCTAACGAGGTGCGGCACTTTCGTGCGGGGAGACCGCCATGAACCCATTTCAATTTGAACTTTCATCTCGCCTCGTCGATACCGGGGCTGCTTCCTATCTTCCCACAAGCCGGCCCTCCCCGCCTCCTATCGAGGCACGACACTATATATTGTGTAGGGAAAACGCCGTAGCTTGTCTGTTATCTTTACTTGTCTCATCTCATCACCTGTTGGAGCGTCTATTGATGTATCTCGACCTACCACCACACATTATCTACCTAACTTGGGGCACAGATGCCAGTCATATATCCTGTCTTTTTTAACTCTCTCGTTTCTTAAAACAGTCCATTTGCACCTTCCTTTCCGACAAGTGGCGAGATCTCGATAACCTCACATTCACTGACTATATATATGTTCTTCCCCCATCATTAGGTGTTAATCGATCCCAGGTGGTACCATTCACTCAGTGATCAATATCAGATGCCGCAAACAACACAAAACCACAATAACCGAGCGAACTACCTGCCTCATTTCAAAACACAATCAACAAAATAAAACAAGTGTACATGCCAAAGCAAAACAAATAACAAACTTAAACTTCCATACAAGGTCTCCACTAAAGTAACAAGCACAATGATCTAGCAGAAATCAGAGAACATAAAATAGCATAAAACATTCCGGACTCTTATGACCCTAGCTGATCCCCGAGCGCTCAGCGTCTACTTGTATGCAGACCTCTTCTCCGACTTCGAGTCCTGGACCCTCGTTGGATGGTCCAAACTTCCACCTACTCAACTCAGTCGCGGAGTGGGGCATGTGCGAAGCTATCTATAAGACCAACGCTGCGCATGCCCGGGTTTGGTGCAGTGTGCATCGAGTGTGCTGCAGTTCCCATTTGGTCCCACAAAAACCACCCCATTGCGATCCAAGGCATTCCTCAATCTCACTTACTCTCTCCAACGTTCGGTCTACTGCCGTGTCGACCACGACTTCAACAACATCATCCTCAGAAAACCCATTCTCATCCAACTCCATATCTGCTACTCCTACTGGTAATGCCTCATCGTCTCGTGGGACCTTGGAGGTAGAAACCGCAGCTAAACCGTCTGTATCCGCTCTAGCAACCTCAACAGCTTTTGTTTCACCCAGTGGCACCGGCGTGCGAGCGTTCCCCCCAAACACACACTCGCTCAATGGCGGAGCATCCTCCTCGATCACGGAAATTTCATTAACCACATCCGCACACGGTGAAACGCGGACTCGTTTTTACGGAGTTGTTTCCTCGCGAATATTTACGATCGCGATTGACCCCTGCGCGTCACCGTCATGAGGAGGAGTTGCGTCTAGGTTTCCAGATTCGAATTTTGCCACCGTCTCCTTGTCTTTGTGAATGCGGCTGCCACCCGTTGAATTCCACTTTCGTCGCTGGTACCGGTAGCATTCTCGCCAAAAGTGACCAAACCTGCCACAGTTAGAGCACCTGCCGGCATAAGGAAGCTGCTTCGGGAATTCCTGCCAATCCTTTTCACCTTATTGCGTACTACAAGCTCTCCACAAGTTTTCGAGGCGGTCAAGGCGGTTTGCATCTCATGAATATCTGTGTTTCTCTTCTACGTATCGAACGGGTAACGTATGGCTCCACGACACTTTCTCATTCTGTTCCTCCTTGACCGCTATAGCAATGGCCTCGTCAAACGTTTTCGCGTCCCGAGAGTGAACGAATCTGCGGACCGGATCCCTCAGGCCTAATAAAATTGCGAGAGCAATTGTTCGGCTAGAATATTGCGGCGCTGAAGCTTTCATTGAATCCTGACTATCGGAGCTGCCAGGTTGGCGATCCCGAGCATGCGCAAGCGACTCGCAAATGACCGCATCTCCTCATCTGCCCTCTGCCTCGCGTTTAAAAACCGTTCCGTTTTGAAGATAGTGGCTCCGTATCGAATCTCTTGAGGGCCAAATATTAAAAAGCAGAAAAAGTTGAAGCCGCAGCGACGCCATCATCCCACCACGCAAAATCGTGTGCCGCGCCTGCCATCTTGCATCGTGCTATGCAGACCAGCTCACTATCCCGCCATCCACCCAAGCGACCAACCTGCTCCAAAATTTCAAGAAGACCCGAATATCCTGACCCATATCACCTCCCGTGAACGATGGAACCATGCCCGCTAACATTAGCGCGCTCATTTCTAGTGGGTCGTCTCTGTCGGTCATCTTGGTAGCTGCTCGTTCATTTTGCCGCCTCTCTTTCCCTAGTACGAGGGTGAAATCTCGCACCGTTGTCCCAGCAGCAGTAATCCCACCGCTGTGCCACACTTGAGACATCCCCACTACGCCACCAATCGCCAAAGAGAGGGAAGACCCCTCAACCCCCTTTTTATCTGGTTCCCTCTTGGCTACGTGTTTCAATCACTTTGCACATACAGGGATTCTGGCTGGGCCGGGAAGTAAGAGACGACACGATCTTTTCTTAATCATGGACGCATTTAATTCAATAGCGAGTGCAAATGGTGTACACACATACTGTCCGTGAACGACATCTCTGTTACACGAAATTGTAACACATCAGTAATTACTCGCGACACACGAAAACAGGATACATAAGCGAAGTAACGGTGACAATACAAGGGGCCTCAACACATAGTAAACACACGACGACACAAATGATAAAGTCATTAATTAATAAAATCGCGCAATGTCCCAATATGCCGCATCCTTCCCGCAAAGCTCGTTTAAGTAAGGGAGGTGAAGTTCGTCTCACAGATGTCCATGTTGACGGGGGCCTCGGAGCAGGCTGTTCGAGCCGGGCTCAGGGCTTCTTCTGGGGTCATTGTCCAATTCGTCAGCGTCTTCATCGTCTTCGTCATTGTCGCCTTCGTGTGCCTCTCAGTGATTTCCATTTTAGCCCTCTTTCGAAAGTTCCATTCACTCGCCTCCTATCCCTAACTTTCATTCCTCATCGTACCGTCCTTGCCCCAGTCATCATCTCATCGCCATCTCATCGCTATCTTTTCGCACCGTTATCTTCCTTTTCCATTCCGTCTTTCTAGCATCTCAATCTCAACGCTCCGTCTCTCTCTGACTCTCTTCGCATCGTCTCGTAGTCTCTTTTTGTAGGACCCGACTCCGCCCCTCCCTATTGAAACGATCCGTTTGCGATGTTCAATAATTCCGTACGTTTCCGAAAGAATCTTACGGAAATAGATGGAAACTATATAGGAAACATATGTATTCTTACGGGACATCGCATACGGATCGTTTCAATAGGGCTCCGTGGCACCTAACCAATTGCCACTGTGACATGACACATTCTCTGCAGTCGGTGTGTGTGTCATCTTCGACGGCCGTCCGCGCGGTCCGCACCATTGGAAAACCCTCTCCCAAGCGAAGCCGAGCAAGTAACTATGTACAAACTCAAGCATCAGAGAGAGAGAGATGGGCGAGCTGTCCGAAGACACGTAAATTACGGGCGAACAATGGTCTCAATGCTCCGACAAAGAG
>WOVY01004199.1:0-56316 GCA_013436015.1 Rhipicephalus annulatus
CTTGCACACCAACCTTTTGGTACAAAAGCGAATACAGATCTTGACGTTCACACTGCGGCGACTTGGCCAACTGTTCGCCAGCAATAAAGCAGCGTCTGCTTTGGTAGTTCCTCGGTGCTGGCCATCACCGTGCCAATGCTGCGTGTAAAGTTCATAGGCAAGACGGTGCTGCAACTGATTTCACGATTCCGTGTGCCGTGCTGTGGACAGTTTTCGGAGTTTATGAGCAAAGAGCGAGCAATGAATGATCATCTCTCTACACGTAGACCTATTCCATGTTTGTCAATCGCGGTTGGCGCAGTTGACATAATGGGGCGCTTGTAGCGACGTGGCTGCGCGTAGCTCCTCCCAGCCGAAAGCTCGCACCGCTCTCTATGATCAATCACTTGACAACTGGCACAGCAGCCTGTACTCTACGCAGCAGCTGCAAAGCTGCATCCGAATCACAGCGCGTCGGGGAGCCTCTTTAAATTAATGCACAGACTCTGCCTCCCCGACGCGTTGCTACATGCACATCATTATGTCGACGGCAGTTTTCAACAATACAGGTTTGTAGGTATAGTAAGGGTGCGGCAAAACATGTACGGAGCCATGAAACCTGCACGCGTTGTCTCTGATGACAGTGCTAATGTTCGCGAAAGCAGTCCTGTGCTCGAAGGCAATAAGACCTCGTCCGGGTTTCGAAGATCACCGACGATTACTCGACCAATTAGGGGCTCGCTGAAAAAGGCACTAGTTAGTAGTGCAGTGGGATATGTGTTAGGACCCGTATCAAGTCAAAGAAGCGAAGAATTCATTTTTGTCTTAAGGTTGAGGAACACGGATGAAAACAAAAGAAAAAAAGATTGTGGCTTTAAACATACTTGTGCCATAGAAGCGTGGGTGCGAAAAAGATGACAAAGTAGAGATGGTTTGCAAGTGAGTATACGGGGTACAGTTGTAAGTGCAAATGGACGAGTCTCCAACAAGAAGCGGCTCCAAATTGAAGGTGCAGTGCAGAGCCGAGAAGGACCACAAAGATGAAGAAGTGCTACAAAAAAAAGGAAGTATGTTAAAGAATCGCCGCCCAAACACTCCGTAAAAATGTTTAACCAGCGAAAGCCGAAGAGTGTGGCCCCGTTGTTTATCGGTTGGTTTAACCCGACATGGCACTGAAGCCTTTTACAATTATTGGCTCCACTTTCGTACATCTTAAAGAGATAAATTATACACACGTTTGGCTTTGGCTTACCACTGCAGTGTTTATTTCACATACCGCACATTGTGCATCGCACGATCACGGTCAAGGAGTATAGTGTACTGAGAGGTTAAATGCGCTTCGCCATGCGTTAATCGCAGGGGTTCTCCTCAAACCACAGGCGTTCACAGACGTCGCAGCCGAAGCCAATGTGCTGCTGGAGAAACTCCCGCAGCGGGCGTTCGTCCCGGCGAATGCGCTCGCGCAATCATCAGGTCTCATTGTTGCGAGCGTTCGACATCGCTATAGCTAACTCGGCGGCGCGGTTGACGGGATCTGCCTGCCACCGGTACTTGCATGCGTTCGCGCTTTGGCGCGGCTTGGAAGGCAGCCGGAACACGCAGTCGCTGCTGCCACTCGGCCTCCCGGGCCAGATTTCGTCCCGGCGAATGCGAGCTCTCTCTCGTTCTCCACTTTCAGCGCTCATCTGGAGTTGTCCGTATCATACCCATGTGGAAAGTTTCGGGAGAAACTGATGCGGCGCGCGCTGGTCGCCACGGCTGCGATGGCACGGGCGACGTCATTCATTCGCTACGCAACATGGCGTGCGTGCTTGGGTGCGCCGCTGCGAACGATGTAACTGATAATGCAAGCCGATGTAGACCGCGCTCGTGACAACCGCTGCTGGACCGATTTTCCTTTCTCCTAGCCATATACAGGTTTCGGTGTAAAAAGAAAGGCTATATTAAGTTATCTTGCTATTTGAGGTCCAGCTCGCTGGCTGAGAACAAATTATTTCGAAGACTAGTTCCTGCTGTGTAAGAGCCGACCTCTGTTTAGGTAATTGGGATATTTTTTTTATCGTCAAATGTAATGGTAGTGTTTCTTGGTCAAAGCTTATTAACAGTTCTTTCAATTGGGGAATTCTAAGGCTGTTTAAAAAATTGTTACCTAAACTTCTTTGAAAATCGTTCTCTCACTATTTATGGCGAGGTTAATTAGTGCGTGCAAAACAGGACACCGAGCATAAGGCATGGGACATACGCTGGCTAAGAACTCAAGTTTATTGAAAATAAAATATGCTTCTTATAGTTGGCAATACCGTCACAACAAAAGCGCAATATACTTGCTTAACTTTGGCTTTTTCGTTTGAGTTTCGGCCTAAAACAGTATTTTAGGCGTAAGGCTATCGTTTTGCAGTGACTATCATTGAAGACAGATACTCCGAGAGCTAGCAGGCTCTTTTGCGGTGAAACAGCAGAAGACAAAAAAAAAATCTCTCGTTTACATGGTTGAAGTTCTCGAAGTTGCACCCTCCATAGGAATTCCGCATGCTGGTTCGCTACCCTCATTCAGTCGGCACACTACAACTGCTTCTGGCGGTGATCGTCATGTGCAGTAAAGCAACGTACCTTGAGGCATTCCTGGTAAAATCTGTCTTGACGACAAGATTCCGCAGACTGTATATGGCACAAATTCTGTCGGCATGTCCCGTCTATGGTGTCAGAGAGCCGCATACAAGTTGAACTTCGGCTGGGAAAACTCTATTCTTAAAAATAAAAAAAAAAACCACAGAAAGCCCTAGCACGGAACAAGCAAATTGCGGTTAAAGAAGACCCGCCGCGGTGGTCTAGTGGCTCAGGTTCTCGGCTGCTGACCCGCAGGGCGCGGGTTCGAATCCCGGCTGCGGCGGCTGCATTTCCGATGGAGGCGGAAATATTGTAGGCCCGTTCGCTCAGATTTGGGTGCACGTTAAAGAACCCCAGGTGGTCTAAATTTCCGGAGCCCTCCACTACGGCGTCTCTCATAATCATATAGTGGTTTTGGGACGTTAAACCCTACATATCAATCAATCAATCAATCAATCAATCAATGCGGTTAAAGAAGCAAGCAGAATTGTTCAGAAAAGTAGAACATCTAAAATAGCTTCAGAGTACTAGAAACAAAGCCTAGAATTACCGAGAGCTGAGCTACACCTCATATTTATTTACATCGTCGAGAATGTAAGTACACGCCAAAATTCTATGAATGTGCTCTTTTTGACCGCATGAAGAAACGCGTCTGGTGATCGAGGCGAGGCATATCGATAATAGTGTTATAGCGCTCGCGTAAAGATGAAATGAAATGCCTTAACGGTTAACTTTCACGTGGGCCACCACGCGTGCCAAATTGATATATATAGGTTCGCGCAGTGCATGCGCATGCGCAGATTAGTTTTAGTGTTTTCTTTCTTTCCCGCTGTTGGGCGCATTTTCAGTTGTTTAGCAGGCGTTTATGGTGTCTTGACTTACTCTTTTTGTCTCTCTATTTGCGCGCCCTCTCTCTTTTAAAATCATTACATACCAACTATAGCTCAGCTATGTAGTTTTTGGGGTTCAAGTTGGTATTTCGTATTCGATTCGCTGTTATCATGACTGTGATTCATATTCGATTCGGTTCTAAGATTCACTTTTCACTTATCCTTAGAAACAACGCGAATTACAGGACAAGATCAGAGAGAGAGAGAGAGAGAGAGAGAGTGGGGGGGCCAGAGGGAAATCGCAGCTCTGACTAACTATTAAGTGTTTTATTTCCTGACGAACGAGCCCAATCGGTTTCAGAAAAACATTTCATATTCACGATATGTGTGCCTGGAGCCTTCCACCTTTACGGCTTTTTCAGAATGAAATGTATTGTTCATATTTGACTATAAAGCACGTTCTACCGAGACCGTAAACCCTTCCCTCTCCGTATACTGTTGTGGAGGAGGTATACTTACATTCCACTTGAAGGAAATAAAACACGTGGTTCGTATAGTCAATAAACAATTATATCGGGCCAGTTGGTATGAATCCGTTTTGGTAGGAAGCGCGGCAACTTATACACGGAACACACGACACAAGTGCTCGTGTCGTGTGTTCCGTGTATAAGTTGCTGCGCTTCTTGCCAAGATGGATTCGTGTAGTCAGCGCCGATGATTTCTCTCCTCTCTTATTTTCTGCTGCTTTCTTTCCTTTTTTTTTTTCTTTCGGGCTTTTCCCCCGCAAATTTCTCCTGTTGCTTGGCCTTTTTCTGGCTTCGCTTTCTCTCCTCCACAAATTGCAAGACGTGTCAACTGACACCTTCCGCTTCGCAGTTGCACTACGTACGTCACATCCGCTGGTCGGTATTCGTTTTCAGCGCAGGCGCTTATCCGGGACGTATTGAATGAACGCCTTCGCTATTTCCTGTCGGCGACGTGATGAGCGAAAAGTGACGGAGTCGGCATTAATGGCACGCGTTTTGAATTTTTTTCTGCTCTTTTGCTAGTTCGGCATTCACCAGCTGCTCTCGAGAGAGTGTTTTTACCCCGCGCGCAGAGATTCTGTGAACATACACTTTGATTGCAAGATTTTAAAACACAATGATCAGTTCTTGTCTCTCTTTTTTTCACTGGAAGTCGGAGTATTTGCTGTTTTTGGAGTGACTTCTCAGACAGGTGGCCCAAAGTTTCGCGGCTAAAGTTCCTACCTAAACTATCTAAGGTAATTCAATAACATTTATAAGCGCAATGGGGGGGGGGGGGGGGTCGGTGTCCACTCTTGACAAAAGGCGCTCGCAGATGCTGAAAAAACAAAAATAATTTATCACTGAAAACTTTAACGACGTTAAGCTGGCACGAAAATGCGAGCTTATAAGAATCACTCACACGAACGGTGGTCTAGTGGCTAAGTTACTCGGCTGCTGACCCGCAGGTCGCGGGATCGAATCCCGGCTGCGGCGGCTGCGTTTCCGATGGAAGCGGAAATGTTGTAGGCCCGTGTGCTCAGATTTGGGTGCACGTTAAAGAACCCCAGGTGGTCGAAATTTCCGGAGCCCTCCACTACGGCGTCTCTCATAATCATAGAGTGGTTTTGGGACGTTAAACCCCACATGTGAATCAGTCAATCAATCAGTCAGTCAATCAATCAATAAATCAATCAATCACACGATCATAACTGCCGGTGCCACTACCACTGGCCCCGGCGGACCGCGCATACGAGCACTCCCAACACACGCTCGCCGGCAGCCCGTCTTGGCCGCTCGTTTGTGTAGTATGTCCGCATCCGGGCGCATGCGCAGAGGCTCTCACTACTTTTGCGCACATGAGTGAGGGTGGTGATGTGGTGCTTATCGGGGGTTCCCCACGACCGTCAATGCTAGTCTCAGTATGCATACACGGCGCGGTTGCTGCGTCTCGGAACTGCTTGATGTTACACCGGCATCGTGAGCTCCTTCACACACGTTCTGTGTCCGGTATAACTGAATGCAGGAATAGCGCAACCTAGAAGTAGTTACTTGGTAACTACGAAAGCGAAAAAAAAAGACAGAAAAGAGCGCTGACTTTCAACAAAGATTTATTATCGGAGAATATTGACTTTGTTGAAAGTCAGCGCTCTTTTCTGTCCTTGTTTTTTTTTCGCTTCCGTAGTTACGAAGTAACTACTTCTAGGTTGCGCTGTTACTGCATTCAGTTATGTCCTACCAACTTGCCCAAGCTTCCACGCTTCGAGTCCGGTATGCGTGAGGCAATGAATTCAGCACAAGAAATGTCATTTCTCGTCCAAGCTTCTGTACGTCTATGCTGGGCTGACGCCGCAGCTCCCTTATTTTGTGGAAGTACCAGTTGGCGTCTTCGTGTGCGATGAACAAATTTAATTGGGGCTAACTGCGAACGGGTATTGGTTTTTTGAACACCAGCTGTGGCCGCCGCGGTGTTATAGCAGTTACGGTGCTCGGGTTGCTGACACAAAGGTCGTGGGCTCGATCCCGGCCACAGCTGGGATGGAGGCGAAATGGTAAAGGTCCGTGTACTGTGCAATGTCAGTGCAGTTTAAAAAAAACACCACCAGGTGGTCGAAATTTCCGGAGCCCTCGTGCACTTCGGCGTCTCGCATAATCGTATCGAGCTTCTGGGACGTTAAACCTCGGACATGATTATTAACGCCAGCTGTCGTAAGCAGAACTGCCAGGAGAGAATCTGTGATCTCGTAATCCGTGAGGCTGTCTTACGCTTTTAGACCCAAAAGAGGACAGTGCACTCAGAAATAATGAAAGAAATATCAGCGTTGCTTTGGTCGGGCTTGCGTCGAAGGCTGGGGATGAAAACTGGTACTAATTGCTGGCTCACTGTTCGTTCAAATATACCGTCAAAATCCTTTTGTCAGAACTGTAGCAAATACGTACAGGTAGTTAAGCGACAGAGAGGTGCCTAAAATTATCGTGTTCCTATATTTCGTCTTATTATTCGGGTGCTAAATGATCTGTCGAACTTCGTTTTGAGGTCCAAGCTCGGAGCCATAGTTTCCTTGGTTCTCAAAGAATACACTTCGCTATTACATACGCTCATTTTTACATGCATTACGTAAATTTCTTCGCTTAGTTTCCTTCAAGCGGCGACAATTTCTGTATCCACTCAAATATGGTAGCGGCCGTGTATGCGTGGCTGATATTAGAATTCTTGTTCCAAGGCAGGACATCCGCGCGTGGAGGAAGTCGGGCTGACAGCTTCAAATCTCCGGTGTCATTTGAACTTCCTTCGCCAAAAAGAGGTCAATAACTATAGAGTTGTAGAGCCCGCGCAAAGGAAACGCGTGCGGGGCAATAAACGTGCCGTTATTACCCGACTGTTAACTGCGCGACCGTGGCTGTCTAATCCAGGGTATGCACGTCTCTGCACATCCGCGAATGGGGCCGCGTGTTGGCTCGTTATAGTTAAAGTCACGGAGGGGACCTTAAGCTCTCACTCTGTCTGTAATATATGACAGGTAGTACTTTTAAATGTTTTGTCGTTTTAAAAGGTTTTAAATGTTTAAAAGTTTTGTAACAGCATCCTCGCATTAAACTTTTTTGTGTGATATTGAAACGCGTGTCTGTTTTATATGCGAAGCATTTATTTGCGTGCTGCAAGAACTTTTTTCTATCTATCTGTCTGTCTGTCCGTCCGTCCGCCTGTCTAGCCGCCTATGACTTTTAGCTCTCCTATAGCCGTTTCGATAATGGTATCGATACCAAAACTGGTATGCTATTACATGACTGATTGATTGATATGGGGGGTTTAACGTCCCAAAACCACTATATGATTATGAGAGACGCCGTAGTGGAGGGCTCCGGAAATTTTGACCACCTGGGGTTCTTAAACGTGCACCCAAATCTGAGCACACGGGCCTACAACATTTCCGCCTCCATCGGAAATGCAGCCGCCGCAGCCGGGATTCGAGCCCACGCCCGGCGGGTTAGCAGCCGAGTACCTTAGCCACTAGACCACCGCCGCGGGGCGGTATTACATGACTGTATGACGAGCATAAGTGACTAGTCATAAAACATGAAATCATGACATATGTTATGAATGTCATGATTTAAATTTCATGGTCTTGCTGCTCTTGTGGTGGTCTCGTTCACATGACATACTGCAAAACTGGTACGGTATGACGTGACTACATGGCGAACACTAGTGACAAACCCTGACGTGGAAATCATGACATTCATGTCATGTAAGAACATGTCTACATGTCACACTCTCGTGATGCGCTCGCGGCCGTTTCGCTAGCTCCACATGTACCAAGTTTGGTATCACGTGAAGTGAATAGACGACAAAGGTAAATGACAGGTCCAAACATGATAATCACGGTATGTGTATTATGTAAAATATGACTATATATACATGCTATGCTGATAGCGTGCTCGCGGTCGTTTCGCTAGTTCCACACATAAAAATTTTGTACTACGTGACGTCGAAACAATATACTCATGATGTGCGTATCATGTAAATCATGACTATAGCGCGTTCGCGGCCGTTTCGCTAGCTCCAGAAATACGAAATTCGGTATGACGTGACGTGAATAGACGACGAACGTAAATGACACGTCCAAACATCATAATCATGACATGGAAGTCATGTACAGCATAATTGACGTCCGCCTCGTAATGTTGTTTTAAAGTGACATATCGACCTTCCTCTTTCGTGCTTCGCATATCATCGATTTCCACTGTACGTGGGATCTGCCTTTTCTTTTTCAATGGTAAGATATACTTGATGACTGCTGCAGTAGCTGTAGTACAAACGACCTTATAGACGCAATGGAGTGACCTTCTCATGAAACGATTGAGATACCAGTTTGGATCGCCCATCACATGTGCATGCCCGCTGTACCAAAACTGTGGCATTCCAGTGTTTCGAAACGAACTAGATTAGGGTATTTTGTGCAAGGAACCTTAGATTCCCAACCCTGACTCGTTCGTCGCGGAAGCGTTCATAGGTTAACGAGGAAGCGTGCATGACCTTGAGGTCGGCGTGTCGTTGCAGCGGCGGTTCATGCGCGCCGATGGCGTGCTCGTGGCGCCACCTTGCGTGGCGCGGCGGCTCCCGAAGTGTACGTAGGCAACTCTTTCGGGACTGTTTTTGCCGACGCAGCCGCTTCCGGTTTTCCTCTCGTGCGCGGGCAACGCGCCCACTGTCGGCCGTCTGTTGACGCGGCGGGTTGCATCCGACCGCGAAAAGAGAGATAAGGAGTGCGCGCACTCCGTGGAGGGGCGGAGATAAGCGCTGGTCGCCGAGGCCGTTTCCTTCCTCCTCCGTCGTCACCGGCGCCGAGGAAGCCTTCGATAGGGTGAGGGTAGCTATGATCTTTTCGTTTTTGTTTTCTCGCTCTCTTACGTGCCCACCGCTGCTCCCTCGTGCGAGCTTGGGTGACGGTCGGGCGAGGAAACGTGGCCCCCCTCTCGCCTTCTCTGTTTGCTTATCTGGTTTGTTAGAGCCGCGGACCGTTGTGAAAACGAACGTCACACCCAGCGTAACACACGCGCCGGGCGTTTATTGCATCGAACCACGTGTACGGCGCGCCAGCGCGTGACACCCACTATCCTCCAGGCGCGCAGCCGGCGCTGTCGAATCGCGAGACGCGAAGGAATGCTGCGAGCTGTTTATTGTACACTGTGTTGAGAATTTAGATGCAGACATTGTGGGGAAACAATACAATCGTGTCCGAGGATATGCCGCGGCGAGCATGCTGTCTTCTACGCGCGAGACACGGCACGGCTGCTAAGTCAGAACGGGTCGTTGGCGAAAAGTATATATCAGTATATAGCACTCAAGCTTTGCGAGCTTTAGTATGCCGCTTTAGATCCGGTGTCTTATCCGATTGGAAACCAGCAGCAAATAACCCAAAGGTGTGCGACTTGCTTAAAAATAACGCAATAATTATATAGCGTAGGTCGTGCATATTTTTACCTACTCGCTACGGTCACAGTGTGTTGTGAAACAAGTCGGGCGATTGGTAGGAGGCACAGATGATACACCCCCGTCAGCCGCACAATGGAGGGCCGCTACTGCGACGAGCATGTGCCTTTGTATTGAACGTAAACATTTTTTTACTGACCAATCCACAGAGACGCGTGTTCTTCAATATACCAGCGAGTGTATTGAGAGAACAAGCGTGGCAGGCGCACGTGTCGCTCCAGAGCGCGCGCCTCTGACCCGTGCGCTCCTCGAGGGACGCGAGCTGTCCTGTCTGCTGATGTCATTCTTTTGACGTGTGAAATTTCTTATCGCCGCACGTGCTATACATGTATGAATTAAAGGCAGTCTTTATAAACAAAGCAGACATAGAAAATCAGTTAACGCTCACAGATATTTCGTATATATGACAGCTAGGAACCCTCCGCAGTGTACAGTGTATACCCTGATATATATATATATATATATATATATATATATATATATATATATATATATATATATATATATATATATATATATATATATATCATCATCAGCCTGTCTACGTCCACTGCAGGACAAAGGCCTCTCCCATGTTCCGCCAGTTAACCCGGTCCTGTGCTTGCTGTTGCCAATTTACACCCGCAAACTTCTTAATCTCATCTGCCCACCTAACCTTCTGTCTCCCCCTACCCCGCTTCCCTTCTCTGGGAATCCAGTTGGTGACCCTTAATGACCAGCGGTTATCCTGTCTACGTGCTACATGCCAGGCCCATGTCCATTTCCTCTTCTTTATTGCAGCTATGATATCCTTAACTCCCGTTTGTCCCCTAATCCACTCTGCTCTCTTCTTGTCTCTTAAGGTTACACCTACCATTTTTCTTTCCATTGCTCGCTGCGTCGTCCTCAATTTAAGTTGAACCCTCTTTGTGAGTCTCCAGGTTTCTGCTCCGTAGCTAAGTACCGGCAAGATACAGCTGTTATATACCTTCCTCTTGAGGGACAGTGGCAATCTACTTGTCATAATTTGAGAGTGCCTGCCGAATGTGCTCCACCCCATTCTTATTCTTCTAGTTACTTCAATCTCGTGGTTAGGCTCTGCGGTTATTACCTGCCCTAAGTAGACATAGTCTTTTACAACTTCAAGTGCACTATTACCTATCGCAAAGCGCTGCTCCTTTCCGAGGTTGTTGTACATTACTTTCGTTTTCTGCAGATTAATTTTAAGACCCACCTTTCTGCTCTCCTTGTCTAACTCCGTAATCATGAGTTGCAATTCGTCCCCTGAGTTACTCAGCAATGCAATGTCATCGGCGAAGCGCAGGTTACTGAGGTACTCTCCATTAACTCTTATCCCTAACTGTTCCCATTCTAGGCTTCTGAAAACGTCCTGTAAGCACGCAGTGAATAGCATTGGGGAGATTGTGTCCCCCTGCCTTACACCCTTCTTTATTGGTATTCTGTTGCTTTTTTTTGAAGCACTATGGTAGCAGTTGATCCCCTGTAGATTTCTTCCAGAATGTTTATATATATTTCATCTACGCCCTGATTCCGCAGTGTCTGCATGACGGCTGATATTTCTACTGAATCAAACGCCTTCTCGTAATCTATGAAGGCTATGTATAGTGGTTGGTTATACTCTGAGCATTTCTCTATTACATGATTGATAGTATGAATGTGGTCAATTGTTGAGTAGCCTGTTCTAAATCCTGCTTGTTCCTTTGGTTGATTGAATTCTAATGTTTTCTTTACTCTGCTAGCAATTACCTTTGTAAATAGCTTGTATACTACAGAGAGCAAGCTGATCGGCCTGTAATTCTTCAAGTCCTTGTCATCTCCTTTCTTATGTATTAAGATGATGTTAGCGTTCTTCCAAGACTCTGGTACTTTTCCCGTCAGGAGACACCTCGTAAATAGAGTGGCTAGTTTTTCTAACACAATCTGTCCTCCATCTTTCAGCAGATCTGATGTTACTTGATCCTCACCAGCAGCTTTGCCTCTGTGCATGCTCTCCAAAGCTTTTCTGACTGCTTCTATCATTACCGGTGGGGTGTCGTCTGGGTTACTGCTAGTTCTTATAGTATTAAGGTCGTGGTTGTCTCGGCTACTGTACAGATCTCTGTAAAACTCCTCCGCTATTTTAACTATCCTATCCATATTGGTAGTTAATTTGCCTTCTTTGTCCCTTAGTGCATACATCCGCCTTTTCCCTATCCCAAGTTTCCTCTTCACTGCTTTGACGCTTCCTCCGTTTTTCAGAGCGTGCTCAATTCTCTCCATGTTATACCTTCTTACATCGCATACTTTACGTCTATTAATCAGCTTCGAAAGCTCTGCCAGTTCTATTTTGTCTGTTGTACTTGACACTTTCATGATTTGACGCTTCTTAATTAGGTTCTTCGTTTCCTGGGAAAGCTTGCCGGTGTCCTGTCTAGCTACCCTGCCTCCAACTTCCACTGCACACTCCGTGATGATACTCGTCAGATTATCATTCATTGTATCTACGCTAAGGTTGGTTTCCTCGCTAAGAGCAGAGTACCTGTTCTGTAGTGACAATCTGAATTCCTGTACTTTCCCTCTCAGTGCTAGCTCATTGATTTGCTTCTTGCGTATCAGCTTCTGTCGTTCCTTCTTCAAGTCTAGGCGGATTCGAGCCCGTACCATTCTATGGTCACTGCATCTTACCTTGCCAACCACTTCCACATCCTGCACGACTCCTGGGTGTGCAGTCATTATAAAGTCTATTTCGTTCTTATTTACGCCATTAGGGCTCCTCCATGTCCACTTGCGGTTTTCTCGTTTTCGGTAGAAGGTATTCAAAATACGCAGATTATTGCGTTCTGCGAATTCTACTAGTAGCTCTCCTCTGGCGTTTCTAGTGCCGATGCCATAATCTCCTACTGCCTGGTCTCCAGCCTGCTTCTTCCCTACCTTTGCATTAAAGTCGCCCATTACTATAGTATACTGTGTTTTCACCTTACTCATTGCCGATTCCACGTCTTCATAGAAGCTTTCAACTGAAGCGTCATCATGGCTGGATGTAGGCGCGTAAGCCTGTACTACCTTCATTTTGTATCTTTTATTCAGTTTAATTACAATGCCTACCACCCTTTCATTAATGCTATAGTAATCCTCTATGTTGCCAGCTATGTTTCTGTGAATTAGGAACCCTACTCCCAGTTCTCTTCTGTCTGCCAAGCCCCGATAGCAAATGACGTGCCCATTCTGTAGCACAGTATAGGCCTCATCTGTCCTCCTAACCTCACTCAGCCCTATTATATCCCATTTAATGCCTTCTAGCTCCTCGAATAATACAGCTAGACTTCCCTCACTAGATAACGTTCTAACGTTAAACGTTGCTAAGTTCAAGTTCCAATGGTGGCCTGTCCGTATCCAGAGATTCCTAGCACCCTCTGCTGCTTTGCAGATCTGACCGCCGCCGTGGTCAGTTGCTCCGCAGCTGGTGGGGACTGAGGGCCGTGAGTTAATTGACGAATGCCTACGGGAGGGGGTGGCCAGATACTGCACCAGGATGGCCAATCCTTCTCTGGTGAGATCATCGGTGCGTACCGGCTTTAAGCCGGTACGATCAGGCAGTAGTGGGAATGCTCCATGCATGTCTTCCTTATTGTTGTTCAGCAGCGTTGGTGGCCACCCACCACGGAGCCCAACGAGGGGACGCTACAAGGTTACAAATACTGAAACCTGCAGACGCCAGCCGTACAACGACACTATAACCCAATGCGCCTAGACCAAGGTAGGCTATTTGCACAGGGTTAACCCTAGCCGCCAGGAAGTTTGGAAGTAAACGGAAGAGAGTAGAAGACAGGACAAATAAATAGTAAGAGATAAAGACGAAGATGTAGGGAGAGAGAGATAGGAAAAGGCGACTGCCGATTCTCCTGGGTGGGTCAGCTCAGGGGTGCCGTCTATAAGCCGGTGCCAAAGGGGTGTGTTGCCTCTGCCGGGGGGCCTTAACGGTCCAATCACCCAGCGTCGGCTCAACCCCCAGGATCCCCTTTTCCTCGGACACGGCAAAGCCACGCACGGCTAGGCGTGGGAGGGAGTCGAAACTCCCTCGAACTCGTAAGTTATCCCCTTGAAATTCCTTTGTAAAAGTATAAACATTCGCACGTTTATATTGAATGGTATTTTTACCCCCCTTCGGATATATCATAAGCTGCGTGAGCTGAAAGGTGCACTTCGGCACTCGCCGCACCTTGCAATCAACACAGCAGCGCAGCTCTGCGTGCCTGGAGACCACCGCGCGGCACCACCCGTCTGCTAAAACCCGAAACGCTCAAAAAACGAAAGGGCGAGAGGGCTCAAATTGCACAATAGGTTTTTTTTTTCGTTTCTTTTTCTCTCTTTCATGCTTTCTCAGGGTACCCGTCGGCTCAGAGAGCAGGAACGAAGGAGCAGACGTCCTCCTCCTTTCGCTTTTTACTTTATTTTTGTTGCTGTTTTGCGAGTTTTGATAGGCCAACCACAGCTCGCGCCTTTTGCTGTTGCCCTCGCAGGTGGCCATCGCCTCACGAGCGCTTTATTGCTTTCGTTGCTACGTACCACCGCATGTGCAACATTTTTCTATTGCGTGCGTGGTGTGCAAAGTCGCTGCGGACTCCTTGAATTGTCGGCTTCTGGTGTAAGCGTTGTTGTGGTCTGGGTCCTGTGGGTCTCGTCGTTGGTAGCTGGCTCCCATCGGACTCGTCCCTTATAGCGAGAAGCAATGCTTATATGGGAAAACAGAGAACAGACGTTTATTTACATTAGAGAGAGGTCAATAAGAAAGTTTAGATATATAGTGGCGTTCTTCGTACATGGCGAGCTCTCCACTCGAAAAAGCACACCGAATGAGCCGTGGGGGCTCATTATAAAGGGTCTGTCCTCCCCAGATCCCTAGATCGGGGACCGCGTACAGATGGCACCGTCCAATCACGGACCACACATTACCCGCGAGGGTGACGAGCACGCACGGTCCACGCGAACGTTCAAAACTGAAGCGTGGTCACCGCACGGCCATGTGGCACGAACGCGGCTCCCCCCCCGTCAAGGTGTGTCGCTGGGCGAGGGGTCTGGAGTTGATGACTGCATCCATCGAAAGGGCCGCCGTAAACAAGCTTCAAAGGGTGCCGAACGACTCGTTCAATTAGCGGGACGATTCCCGGCCGCCGCCGCCGCCGTCATCTTCCAAAGAAGAAGCTGCACCGGTGGTCTCCCGAACTGCTCACGGCGCCGCGGCGGCAGGACGCCGCACCCTCCGGCCAGGTGGGAACAATACATGGCGGACACAGGCCGCCAACCCGTTTGGCGACTCAAAAGGAACATCAAAAGGAACGCCGATCCATTGTCAGACCTGGCGCCGGTCCTAACAGCCTCTCCGCCGGGGAAAGAAGATCCCGAGGTGCAGTGGCCAGCAGGTACTGTGCAGCGGGATCTGTATTGCAGCTTGTCGGCTCTTCCTCTATTATTTTTGTCCCGAACACTGGATCCGATGATCATTGACCAAGAGGGCGTTGCTCGCAGGGATGAGGTGACCCCCCTCCACCATATCTTCCGCCCACCACAAATGAGGAACTGCGGAAACTGCGCCGAAAGCACACCCACACACGAGCAAGCACACGGCAATTCCCTACTCAGAATCACCAGACTTAGATTCACCTGTGGAAGTCATTTCCTTCTACCTCAACTTTATTCCTGTGGCCCCCGCCGAGTCGCAACACCACATCAGCCACTTTTGAAGACATTAAACAAAACACTTGACACATGTTTGGATAAATACAGAAAACTAGTGGGCCTCAAATCGAGGATAGAAAGCAGAAAATCGTTTTGAAGCCCTCGGGGTACTAGGGACAACGACTCAGACCATCTGCGTTGCTGTTGAGTTTACCCTTCTTGTAATGGATATCAAAGGTGTATTGTTGAAGAGCTAAGCTCCAGCGCAAAAGACGGCCGTTTTTCGATGACATGGACTGTAGCCATGTGAGGGGACAGTGGTCAGTCTCTATTGTGAACCTAGAACCGGCGATGTAGCAAGCTAGCTTCTGCACAGCCCAAACAACGCAGGCACATTCCTTTTCTGAGGCACTGTATGCTTCCTCACGAACAGAAAGCTTTCTACTGGCATACAGTACAGGGTGTTCCTGGTCGTTCTCTCCCCTCTGACAAAGCACGACACCCATACCCCGGTCGCTGGCGTCACACTGAAGAATGAACGGCTTAGAGTAGTCAGGCGCGCTCAACACTGGCTGACTTTTTAGTGCCTTCTTTAGCGTAGAAAATGCATGTTCCTTGGCCCCATCCCATTTTACGGTCTGGGGTTCAGTCTTTCTAAGAGCGTCTGTCAAGGAACTTGCAATGTCAGAGTAACGCGGGATATACCTTTGATAATAACCGGCCAATCCAAGAAACGACCGAATGTCTTTCTTGGTTCGTGGTTGGGGAAAGTTGTCTATTGCGGCCAGCTTTACTTCTGACGGCCGGCGGTAGCCTTGGCCTATTACATGCCCTAGATAAGCTACCTCAGCGCGCCCCAATTGGCATTTCGCAACCTTCACTGTTAAGCCGGCCTCACGCAGACGACATAGCACAGCTCGCAAGTGTTTCATGTGGTCTATCCAGGAAGAAGAAAAAATAGCAATATCATCTAGGTACGGGAGGGCAAAGTCCTCCATACCCTGTAACACTTTGTCCATTAGGCCAGAAAAGCAATAAGGGGCATTCTTTAATCCAAAACTAAGGACCTTCGGCCGAAATGTTCCCATCGGGGAAATAAACGCCGCAAGCCTACTAGCCCTTTCAGTTAGAGGCACCTGCCAGTATCCCCTGACTAAATCCAAAGTCGAGATGAAATTGGCACTGCTGACTTGCTCAAGCTTTTCCTCAATATGCGGAATTGGATAAGTTTGGTCCTTTGTAATCGAGTTGAGCCTCCGATAGTCAATACACGGTCGCGGCTCTTTCCCTGGGACCTCAACCAAGATCAGAGGCGAGGTGTAATCACTCTCTCCTGGCTCGATCACTCCTAGCTCGAGCATTCGGTTTATCTCCGCGGCCATTATTTCCCGTTGCCTCGGGGAAACGCGGTAAGCTTTAGAACGAATTGGTTCCGAAGATGTCAGCTCAATATCATGAACTAGGGCTTTGGTTCTGCCAGGTGTGTCTGAAAATGTTTCTTTAAAGTCAAACAATAGTTCCTTCAGTTCCGCTTTCTGATCTGGCTCCAACTCCGCCTGCTCTACCAGGTTACTAATAGTCTCGCCAATGTCTTTGTTTTCTGTTGTTAACTCCGGGAAATCAATAGGCATTTCTTCCGGTTGATTGAGCGACATGTTTACAACGGCATGCCTCTGCTGGTACGGTTTGAGCAGATTAGTGTGGTACACCTGTTGCGTTTTACGCCTTCCCAGTCCAGTAACTAAGTAATTTGTGTCTGACAATTTCTGAACTACCTCAACAGGTCCCTCCCACTGGACCTGAAGTTTATTCTTCAGTGAGGGTTTCAGTATCATCACTTTTTCCCCTACTCGAAAGCTTCGCGTCCGGGCTGTCTTGTCATAATAGCGCTTAGCGTTGTTTTGAGCTCTGCGCATTTCCTGCTCCGCTAGTTCTTGAGCTGCGTGAAGTCGGTCTAACAGCTCAAGCACGTATGCTACTACCGAAGGGTCGTCCGCCCGGCCCTCCCAAGATTCTCGAACAATGCGAAGTGGGGAGCGAAGAGCACGTCCGTAAACAAGCTCCGCAGGCGAAAACCCTGTTGATTCGTGAGGAGCGATCCGAAGCGCGAACATAGCTGCGGGCAAGCAAGCCTCCCAATCCTCTTTTTGCTCATAACAAAGGGCGCGTAGCAGCCGTTTCATGACTGAATGTACCTTTTCTACAGCATTTGACTGAGGGTGGTACACTGAACTGTGGATGATTTTAACGCCACACTTTTCTAGAAATGTCGAGGTTAGTGCACTTGTAAAAACAGATCCCTGGTCGGACTGAATTTCTGCGGGGAAGCCTACACGTGCAAAGATAGATAAAAGCGCTTTAACTACCTCCTCCGAGCTGAGCTCCTTTAACGGTACTGCTTCCGGGAATTTCGTGGCCGGGCAGAGCACTGTGAGTATGTGCCGGTACCCGGACTGCGTTACAGGAAGTGGACCCACTGTGTCTATAACTAGCCTGCGAAACGGTTCTGTGATAATGGGGACCAGCTTCATAGGTGCTTTAGCCTTATCCCCTGGCTTGCCAACGCGTTGGCACGTGTCGCAGCTTCTTACAAATGCCTCCACCTCCCGAAAGCAGCCGGGCCAGTAAAACTCCCGTAACAAACATTCTTTTGTTTTTTTGATGCCGAGATGCCCTGACCACAAACCTCCGTGGACCAGGTGCAGCAGCTCCTTGCGGAAAGGATACGGTACGACTAGCTGATTAAACCGAACTCCTTTTCGACTCGTGTACTTTCTGTACAAGACGCCCCCCTTCTTGGTGAACTGAATGTTTTGCTTAGCCACCCCTTCCTTCGCGTCTGGCGTTAAGTTACGGAGAGTGGAGTCATTTTCCTGTTCCACTATCAGTTCTGTAGGACTTACATTTAACAGCTTTATAGTGCATTCTACTTCTCGAGATGCCTCGGATTCATCCGGTTTCTTACATCTTTCTTTAGATATTGTGTTTTGAGGCTCCATTATAGGGCGGTCCAGTTTCGTGCCAGGTAAAGAAGGCTCTGCCGCTGAAGCTGTTTCGTCTGCCACCGGATCTTTACAAACTGTCTGAGCGGCGAGCTCCCTTGCTTTGGATCGAGTTAAGGCCTGTACGATACCCTCACTGAACCCAATTCCTTTTTGTCGCAGCAAGTAC
This sequence comes from Rhipicephalus annulatus, assembly GCA_013436015.1. Lineage (NCBI taxonomy): Eukaryota > Metazoa > Arthropoda > Arachnida > Ixodida > Ixodidae > Rhipicephalus > Rhipicephalus annulatus. The sequence goes on from WOVY01004199.1 coordinate 18,240, forward strand.
TCTGATTTATTTGAGAACAAATACGGGTATTGCACTGGGAGATGTGCCGAAACGGCAGCTTCAGTGTCTAGAACACCGAAAGGGCCTTCGATGCGGACTCTTGCTACTGGGAGACATGCACTGTTTGTCTCTACTGCTTGTCTTATCCACGCGCATTCTCCTGTAAACTGACTCTCCTCGACATAGGACGGGTGCACTACATCCATAGTGGCGGCCGAATCGCGGAGCACGCGGCACGGTTGGCCATTCACGACTAGGTCTCGGATGTATGGTTCTAGCAATTTCATGTTTTCGTCATTACTACAGAGTGACATTAACACAACTTTCGGGTTCTTACAACCCAAAGAAATATGCCCCGTCTGTTGGCAGTTATAGCAAACTATCGGCTTCTTGGCCTCGAACGCCTTTTTCTGTTGCCCTTCCGCCCTTTTCTCGGGTGCTTCTTCCTTTCTCTTGTTTTTCTCATCACCGCTTCCTTTGGAGTCTAAACCCTCCTTCGGCATATACCGACCCGACTTTGTCCATCGCGGAGGCTTGTCGGCCCGATATTTACTAATCTCCCTCCTAGGGACATCCTTGCCTTCGAGGGCACGGCGATTTACGTACTCCTCTGCGAGCTCTGCCGCTCTCGTGATAGTATCTACTCCTTGTCTATCCTGAACCCAGTACCTAATGTTTTCAGGTAGACGCCGAAAGAATTGTTCCAACGCAAAACACTGCAGAGTCTTTTCCGCGTCGCCAAGCGCACCCTCCTCTCTAAGCCATTCCTCCAGATTTACCTTTAAGGTGTACGCAAACTCTGGGTATGACTCGTCTTTGGCTTTCTCGATCTCACGAAATTTTCGCCTGAACGCCTCCGCTGACAGTCTGTACTTTTTGAGCAGACTCGCTTTGACTCTGTCATAGTCGTCTGCGTCTTCTTTACCCATACGGGCTATAATGTCAGCTACTTCACACGGCAGCAGCGTAAGCAAGCGCTGGGGCCACGTGTTTTTAGCAAAATTTTCCCTCTCGCACGTGCGCTCAAAGTGCACCAGAAAAAGACCCATGTCCCCTCCTACCGCGTAGGATGGCATCAAATCTGTCATTCGGCGCTCTCTTTCTCGTGCCACTGCGCTAGCTCCGTTCATTGATTGAGCCTTTGCTAGTTCAATTTCTAGGCGTTTCATTTCCATACGATCGATACGTTCTCTTTCCTCTTTCTCCTCACGACGTCTCTGTTCCTCTTTTTCCTCCCGGAGCCTCTGCTCCTCTTTTTCCTCACGGAGCCTCTGCTCCTCTTTCCTTTGCGTAATAGCCTCCAAGCATTCGCTCAGCTCATCGTCATCTGCCCCGATCTTCTCGATGGCGTCAATGATCTCCTGCTTTCTTTTCGTCTCGGCAATTACCTGGCCCAGCTCTCGGGCCAACTCTAACAACTCTGGCTTTTTTAGTCCCTTCAAATTCATGGCGGTCCTTGGTGCTGCTAACTCTTTTCTAAACAACTTTGACGTACTATCAATACTTCCGTCAACCGTTACCAAATCACTGCTTTGTTTACAATCCTACGCAAAGCCTGGTGATATCTCAGCAAAGAAAAGCAGTGCACTCACCCTATGCAGTCATGAATTCGGACGCGTTCCTTCCCGTGTTGTCAGAGATGCCACGAAGCAGTTTTGTCCGACTCTAGGTCCTCCAGACAGCAGGTCTCAGCATTGCCTCCTGGTCGATGAGCTCGATCCCACCGCTGCCATCCAGTTGTTGTGGTCTGGGTCCTGTGGGTCTCGTCGTTGGTAGCTGGCTCCCATCGGACTCGTCCCTTATAGCGAGAAGCAATGCTTATATGGGAAAACAGAGAACAGACGTTTATTTACATTAGAGAGAGGTCAATAAGAAAGTTTAGATATATAGTGGCGTTCTTCGTACATGGCGAGCTCTCCACTCGAAAAAGCACACCGAATGAGCCGTGGGGGCTCATTATAAAGGGTCTGTCCTCCCCAGATCCCTAGATCGGGGACCGCGTACAGATGGCACCGTCCAATCACGGACCACACATTACCCGCGAGGGTGACGAGCACGCACGGTCCACGCGAACGTTCAAAACTGAAGCGTGGTCACCGCACGGCCATGTGGCACGAACGCGGCTCCCCCCCCGTCAAGGTGTGTCGCTGGGCGAGGGGTCTGGAGTTGATGACTGCATCCATCGAAAGGGCCGCCGTAAACAAGCTTCAAAGGGTGCCGAACGACTCGTTCAATTAGCGGGACGATTCCCGGCCGCCGCCGCCGCCGTCATCTTCCAAAGAAGAAGCTGCACCGGTGGTCTCCCGAACTGCTCACGGCGCCGCGGCGGCAGGACGCCGCACCCTCCGGCCAGGTGGGAACAATACATGGCGGACACAGGCCGCCAACCCGTTTGGCGACTCAAAAGGAACATCAAAAGGAACGCCGATCCATTGTCAGACCTGGCGCCGGTCCTAACAGCGTCAAGAAGCACAAGACCCTTGACTTTGCAACGAAGTTAAAGGCTATTCAGTGTGTTGAGATGGGCGAAAAATGTTCAACCACGGAGCACTCTATTACCTTGTTGAAGGCAAAGGCGGCGGAGCAGCGAACGTTGGGAGCCTGTCATGTCCGCGCTCCTGCCCATGGGAATGTAGAAAAAGCACTCTATGCCTGGTTTTTGGAAGTGCATGCGAAGAACATTCAGGTGGATGGCCTAATGCTGATGGCCAAGGCCAAATGGTTTGCCGCCGCGCTCGGTGAAACAAGGGCGCCGAGAACACCGGGTGGCTTCACCAATTTAAGCAGCGCTACAGCGTTGTTGGCAAAACCATTTCTGGAGAAAGCGAGTTGGGATGCACTTGTGTGGTCCACGTTTGGTCTCTGCGTCTTGCTGAGGTGTTCGATGATGATGGCCAGTTGATGAATTGGCTGCCAGGTCTTCATCCTGTCGACTCTTGTGATGCTAGATGTGGGAGACGTGGCCTGACTCATAGGCAATGTTTATTCCATTAAGCACTTCCTCTTCATCTGTCTCTATCATCAGTCACTGCTTTCCTACGTCACATATATAACGGTGCGAGCAGTCTTTTTTTTTTATATTGAAGCGGCTTGTACCTCCGGACACATGCTTGATGTTTTGCAGCAAACGTTATTATCGCAGTTTTTCGTCACATACAAAGATTTTCTGCACATCATAGGATCACAAAATATCCGTTCATTCATGTTTCTCACGTATCCGTAAAATGATTTATTTATGTTTGGTTTGCAAAGATACCATTCCGGGTTCGATATAGGGAAAGTCCGCAGTAAAGTGTTTCGAACGTTGTAAATGAAACGCGCTCGTAGTTCAATGGCTTATTTTTTACGTCCCTCACATACTCAAACGTTGTTTTCAAAGCATGCGAAATTCTCCGCACTCAGCATACAGTTGTGTAACATAGCCTTTAAGGCTATGAGTCGGAGTATAACACAACCCATTGGCACTTCACGCTCGCTAGTTTGACATAACAGAGATGCCTTACCATACTACTCGTTGCTTCTAAAGCGACTTCGATCATAGATAGAGTAGCACGCCAGAGCAAACTGTAGCTCAGGTTGACCTCTCTACCTTTCTCTAAATATATTATTTCTCTCTCTCTTGATTTTGACCATTTTGACTCCCACGATGCTATTATTTGAGTGGCTGCTTTGTTCTGTGGGCCCTTCACGCACTCACCTGTTTCCATAAATTTGACCGACTGCAATTCAGATTATGCAATAGAAATACTATACTATATTGGCATTTGAGAGAATGGGCACAAGTGTCAGTGATTTTGAAGTGGTCTATGTTGTATATGTATGCGCTCGAAAATACTAAATTGAGGTGATTCTGCAGAAAATTACTGCGCGTTTCAAAGCATAACTGCACGCTGTGCTTGAAACCCATCTCTAAACCTTCCTCGTCCTGGCCCATGCCAACGTCTCGCTTCGTTTTCTGAAATGCGCGAAATATCATCTATGCATTCACAAAAAGAATTGAAGAACACAATCATTAAACAAGCAGTAGCAAAAGCGTCACAAAATTTCACGTGTTTCTTTTCCGATTACATTGCGCAGCAGGCACCTTGAAGCAGCGAAAGGATAGGCCTCGAACTGGAAGTACTGTAGCAGACGACGCGCCGTTTTGCTATCCACCTATCACGACGTGGAGGAATAAAGTAAGATAAGTGGAAAAAAAAGGTCAGGGCATAAAGCTGATGTTCTCCTCACCCCTAGCCTGTAGGAGGAGAAAGGGCCAGCTTCATCAACAAGAAAAAAGCAACAGAAGGAGTTCGTCCTTTCGTATTCCCCTCGAATCCTTTGGTTCCACAACAGGAGTACAGTAGAGAACAGATGAACAAGAGCTTGGCTATAGAGGGGAAAATGCCAAAGAAGGGCGCCGAAAAGAAAACAAGTAAAAGTGAAAATGGAAAGATTGTCTGTATATTATAGTCACATGAAACGTAAACCACATATACGGCACTAGGATGAGTTAGATGCATTGCCATCGTCGTTATACAATGGCGCCTGAGCACAGGTTGTGGTCAGTTTGTGTTGTTTTGCTTAAGGTTTGTGCTCTGTTTAGAGTTAAATGCAGCAAATTGTGATGTGCCATATTTATATGAAAGTGCACGGCAAAGGAAGGTCATTTTGCACATTAAGTATAGCTGTGTTTAACCTTTTTATGTGCCCGATGCTTGTGATCGCGAGTAGCGTAAATAGAAATCTTCAGCTGCACGTTTTTCAGTTTCCGAACTTCAAAGAAACGCTTGCAAACTTTTATAAGCAACTTGGCATATATTGGCTTTGTCAAGGTAATGGTATGCAATGGAGGCATATCCAAAAGTGATAGCAAAACCAGTAAAACAGTCTTTCGGAAGGTAAACAGCCAGAAGAATAAATTTTTTATTCTTTCAACAAGAATACTGCTTGTCTGTCCTTTTTTATATTTTTTTTAATCATCAAAATTTGGTCGTGCAACAGTTTTATTGTTAAGATATGGTAGCTATTTATTCATGAGCATATGTATTATGAACTCGCAAAATCGGGTACTCGTTCGATTAGTCTGAACGCTCTACTTGAAAGCATCGTTTTTATCAACCGAGGGTTCTGTGTTGGGCCCTTTACTATTCCTTATTTATGTTAACGATTTACCCGATGTCGTAACTTCTTCGATTCACCTTTTCGCCGATGACTGCGTTGTTTACCGTGAAATTTCATCTAACTCTGACGCTAGTTCTTTGCAAAGTGACATTAATAATATTGCCAGCTGGTGTAGAACTTGGCACATAGACCTCAACACTAACAAATGTAAAGTTTTACGTATCTCACGAACTACCGGACCCCCTGTTAACTACATCCTAAATGACGTTGATCTAGAGTCTGTAACTTCGTATAAATACTTGGGGATTCATATCACATATGACTTGAACTGGAAACATCATGTTACTTATGTTATTAACAATAGCAACCGTATGCTAGGGTACCTACGACGCAACTTTAGCCGTGCCCCTCAAGCCGTGAAACTAACCATGTATAAAACACTAGTTCGTCCAAAACTTGAATATGCATGCTCAATTTGGGATCCTTTTCAACTAAACTTGACTCACTCGCTTGAAATGGTACAGAATAACGCAGCACGCTTCATTCTATCTAACTACCATCGCACTAGCAGTATTACGTCAATGAAACACAGCCTTTCACTACAGTCACTTGAATCACGTCGCAAAGCATCTCGTCTCATACTTTTTCACAAGATATTCAATCATCCACTTTTGAAAGCTCAGTTCATTACCACTCCTGCCTATTACTCAGTTCGTTTAGATCATCAACATAAGGTACACGTCATTAGCTGCCGCACTAACACTTTTCATCATTCCTTCGTCCCACGCACATCCAACGACTGGAACCACCTTCCCTCAGACATGGTTTCCATTTCAAGTCATGACTTGTTTTCATCTACAGTACAGAATTACTTACGTGATGACACGTGAAGTGTATATTGTACATATATATTTTTGACTCTGTTTGCCCCATTCTTTATGATACTTACACGTACATTCATTGTACTGCCTAACATCGAATTTTCATGTTTTGTAATTTTTATTATTTTGATGTTACTGTGTTTGCTCTTGGTTATAGTGTTTTTTTTTCTGTACCCCACTCCCCTCTGTAAAGCTATGTGCGATTGAGGGTAAAATAAATGGAAAAAAAATCCAGCCGAGCCGAATAAATGCTTTTTCTTGTTCCTTTCCTCCCCATTACACTCAAACCTCGAAAAACGAACCCTGATAAATTATTGCTTATATATATATATATATATATATATATATATATATATATATATATATATATATATATATATATATATATATATATATATATAATGCAGGGTGTTTCACGGAACTTTAGCCACAGTTTAAAAATATGCCGGAACACGTAATTACGATGCGACGAAATGCATGTTGTTGAGCGCACGGGCAGCGGCGTCTGCCGTTTCATTTCCTTCGAGGCCCGTGTGAGCTGGAGCCTATATGATGCCACTGGACGCACGGGCCCTGACGTAATTACTATTTTGTAAGATGCGGTAGGCCAGGTATGGGACGTACCCATGTTGAATATTTATGCAGGCCCCTCTCGAGCTCGTAATGATGACGCGCGAGTCCTGGTCTGCGGCAGCTAGCGCGATGGCGACTTCCTCCGCACGAGTGTATGTCCTGTGCTCTGAATGTGAGACCATTCACCGCGATGTTTTGTTAGACGACTGCTGCCGTGTACCATTCCCCATGGTGAGGGCCGGAGGCGTCCGCGTTAAATATGCCGTGTTTATTCCCATAGTGGCGGGCGGAGGCATGACTCCGCCCGCGCAAGGCGCCTGCCACTGTGCACGGCCGGGCTAGACTGCACCTGCGCGCTCCCTTCTTACGGCCTTCGCAACGGGTGTAGTACATGCCTCTCGCCACTCCTTTGAGGGGGGCGCTGCGACCCTACCATCTTCCGTTGCTCCGTACAGCGCGCGCACACATGAGTTCGGGCGCGCTTCTCCACTCACCGCTCGTTGAAAAACAAGTTGCCTAATCATTGAAGACTCACAAATCGTTTATGGCATTGCTGATACCTGATGATGCTGGGCTTGAACCTATACACCTCTGTAGAGTTCGCTTTGATGGCAGTGTCACAAGCCCCGAAGTGCGGGCGTGATCGTAGCCTCTTTGTGACAGAAAGCGGCATACGACCCATCCCTTACAAAATCGTCTGGGTGCGCTGAATGCTTTCTTTCGTCAGATTCTATTTGATGCAAAAGAAACGCGGCCTTTTTCGCTCCTTTCTGTGAATCTGCTGCGATTTTCTTAACGCATGCGTGGTGCTTGCTTTCGCGATAATGTTGGGACGCATTTTTTTTCTTCTTACAGCAATCGCTGCACTTCTCGCATTTGAACGATGGTGCGACACTTGGGATGCCCCGCCGCGGTGGTCAGGGGGCTAAGGTACTCGGCTCCTCACCCGCAGGTCGCAGGATCTAATCCCGGCTTCGATGGCTGCATTTCCGATGGAGGCGGAAATGTAGACCTGTGTGCTCAGATTTGGGTGCACGTTAAAGAACCCCAGGTGGCCAAAATTTTCAGAGTAAAAAAAAAAAACTCGACTTCTCGACTAAAAAAAATATTGTAGACTGAACACTGACAGAGCACCGAATGAAATGCAGCCGCGGTGGGTAATTACCAGAATAAAGCTTGCCACACTAGAGATAAAAGGCAATTCAGAACTACCTGCTTGTAGCAATAATCCGCAAATTTATGCAGATTTTTCCGAAGAACAGCTGCTTACTTTCGGAAAAGTTGTAATGATGTCAATTTCTATTTCTAAACATGTTGTTCTACGAGTTAGAAAGATAGCGCAGAACTCACTTGCACTACAGTTTCAGTTCCGGGGCAAGCGGCTTGCGAGCGTAAGCAGCTGCGTACTTCGTTCGCATTCTTCATGGACGTGGCTTGCACTACAAAGGAATGCAAAAAGGCTTGGCGTCTCCGGAATCAATATTTCCTGGTGGCGTTAACACCTTGACAACACCACCCTTCTCTGTGCGTGCTGTCCGAAGATGTTATTCAGCAGCAAACTTCTCTCTCTTTTTTTTTTACTTTCTTTTTCCTTTTACGCATTTTTTGCCATTAGATATACAACACACGTACGCGTATAAAAAAGTTGTCAGGCTGTAGAAAGCAGCTATTAGCCCTGAAAACGCTCCAAATGTATTTGCAAAAGTAAAAAAAGGAGAAAATAGCTAGAAAAGGGAAGGCGCGCTCGTCATTTCGTGAGCGACCTCTATTAATTGCGACGTCGTTGTCCGACGAAACCAAGGGCCGAAGGTTTTTAGTGCTTTCTGATTGCAGAACAGGTGCAACATTGTTCTTCTATCTCTCTGATCGTTGCCACTGCTTTGTGCCTTCTGATTTATGCCTCTCATTTGCCGATTCTTCCGCATTTTCACTCAGTTTCAGCTTGTATTATTCACGGGCACGTAAATACCTATATTATACGGCAAGCCATCTGGTAACTTAGTTTTTTTTTAGTAGATGATCTTCCCTCTATCCTCGCTTTCTTTAGTAATCCTTCTCCCCCCTCTTCGTCGAGAACCCTTATTCAATAGTTTCACATCGACAAACTCCCTTGTGCCGTGTGCGCGGCGCAGAAGATACAAAGTCAGGGTCGCTGCGCCCCTACCGCCGACGGGTGGCGAAACATACTCAGAAACTCTCCCGTTGTATTCGCGACGGGTGAGAAGGCCGTAAGGAAAGAAGGGCGCGCAGGTGTAGTCTATCCCGGCCGTGCAAATTCTATAGTCGTTCATACGCGGAACGTTAGGGAGCATTAGAATCATTTTGCGCACTGGCGTATGAGGCGGTTTGTCGCGTGGTATTTTTTGGTATTTCGCAGGCATTTGTAATTAGCAGTAAAACACTAATACCTAACAGATATAAAGTTCAAAAGTGTGTAATCGGACGTTTTGCAAACTGATCTACAACTTTCTCGTTGAATGTTTTATTTATTTTTGTTTCTTTGTTTATTAAACACATCTAATAAATAATATTTGAGAACACAAAAAAAGTCCAACACCAGGCAACGGTGATCAACATGCATTTGGTCGCGTCGTAATTGCGTGTGCCGGCATATTTTTAAACTCTGCCTAAAGTTACCTGGGACAGCCTGGATTTGACGGAGAGAAGCCTACACTAGTTGGTTGACTCTTAAAGCCCGAAACATTTGCAGCGTTTTTCCGGCGTTTTCCCAGCGTTTCGTTCGCCGGCGTCACTCAGCGTCAACGCTGCCGGTGACGGGGGCTAAAACGTCCCTTTCTGGACGATTCCGATATCTGGGGCGCCGGCGCTAATGCCGGAAGGTAGTCGATGAATGGAGAACCAATCAGCGCGCGGCTGCCAGCGACTTTCGTTACGTAACAGCATCGTTGCTGCTGTCAAAATGGCTGCCGCCCGCGCCTCGGATCTGTTAAGTCGTCGCCGTGCTCTGAGTGATCCGAATATTCTCAACTGATGTTTGTATTTGACTTAGCTTGTTCCTCAGAAGCTTCGACAAGAAGCGCTCGGGATTTCTTGGAACCGTTTTCGAGCGCCATAAGTCCATCGGTAGGATTAGCATGCCTGAGTGTATTGGCTGAATACATGGCCTCAAAGGTGTACAACAACTGCCAAGCTTAGGGGCCGTGTATTACGAGTTTCTGGTTCTGCCTATCCTCAACAGCTGGCGCTAGAAGTAAAAAAAAAACTTTTTGGTGTAACTGTGATTTGTTTTTCTCACCTCAGAACTGCATTACATGAAACCGGTTTTCAGGAATATTTCTTGTTACTGCATTGACGGACACTACACACTGCTTTGCGAGGTCTCTGGTTCATTCTTTTCGACACAGTCCGCGACGTTGAGCTGGCGCTGGCCTTGTCGCTCCTCACATGGTATGCCACCCTCTCTGGCGGCGTTGGCGCGATGACGTCTAGGGAAGCGGCGCCGGGAAAACGCTGCACATGTTTCGGGCCTTAGGGGTCTAACGTAGCCTTTCCTTGGCGTCGTAGACAAGGTATAGTCTAATGACAGCCTATCACATACCATGCAAGAGAGTGCTGATTCCAGCGCCAGTACTAACTTGCGAAGCTGCTGTGTCACTCCTGGTAGAAGAAGCACGTGCCTTTCGTCACTCGTGCTCGGATCGCGCGGCCGGCAAGCTCGACGCGGCGGTTGAGCGGACTGTCTCCGTCCGTCGGTGGGCGTGGCTAATAAACAAACAAGTGGGGGGTTTGTCAATGGCCCGATTGTTTCTTTTTCTCTTTTGTTTTTGCGGTCACCCGACGTTTTACCTTGAGTTTTGCCCTGTTAGACGCTATGTACAAAATTTTGTACACCACTCGTTTTTCGCTATTTGCATCAAGTGGAGACTAAGAGAGAGCAATATATGTACCGTGCTTTGGATGAATTGAACCACCCTGCATAATAAATTTGTCTTCAATTAACAGCATTTTGCAGTGTACTGATACGTATAATCATTTTTCTGAAGACACTACCACGTTCGATCAGTCGTGCGACGTGTCGCTTCCTTCTAGCAATGTTAAAAAGCTAAATTTCTCTTTGCTCAAAATGAACACGACCAAGAATGATTTTGCACTATATTCCTAGCCTGAGATTTTATTCTGTTTATGCCAAGAGTCAGCGTCAGTTACTTAAGGGTAAAGAGATATTTAATTACAACTTAATTAGGATGAGTTACTGTAACACCAACGCCTCCTAAAAAATTATGCCTGGAATGTGAGCCGCGAACGCGCTGCCCTAACCTCTGATTTTACCCTCCTCCTTCGGTACGAAGGCGAGTGTCTCCGACGGCCGCTCCCTGCGAACACAGCAATGCTCTTACTGTTGCCTCCGAGCAGCCGTGATGTCACGTGACAGAGCGGTACGGTTATTTCATGTGACTTAGTGGTACGGAGGCGAGCGGTCTCATGCGGTGGCCGGTCGCAACACAAGGCAGGAGGCATGGCCTCCGAGATGGCGTGCTGGCCGAAGGCTCCCAATGGAAAAGAGAGCCACGTTCCAGGCATAGTTTTTCTAGGAGGCGTTGGTAACACACATGCATTCAACTAGTATCTCATTGTTCTTGTTGCAATAGAATATTGAGTTGTTGCAATAGAAGAAGCATCTGGCTTCGCCTAAGAAATACATGTTATAGCGCGCTGAAGGCTAGAAGAAAAAAATATCTCAACGTGCTCAATAAGTGTTGCGCTTCATGCTGATCGATTGACGATGTCGGCCGAAACAGCGATCCCGAAATTAACTCTTAGCACACTGCTACAGTCATTTAAATCCTCTAAGATCTTTAAAACGGTGACTTTTTATCTGCAGTACCGTATCATTAAAGGAAAATTGTTTTGTGTGTCGACTGATCTGCTATCCAAACTGACAGCACCCCCGAGCAGCAAAAAAGCGTCGCAGATCATTTTAGTGCGACAAAAACGTTTCCGGACCGTTCATGGCTTTCGTAGCTTGTCATCGTCACAGTCACGGTGGGCAAAAAAAAAAAACTTCTCAAACACTGACATTGCACGGCCAGGTGTTTTTTTTTGTTTTTTCAACGGAGCAGTAGAGAAATGCGCGCGTGCCGCAGCTGACCCGCATCGTGCGCCGAACCGGAAGCCGTCGTATCCCACAGTTCCCTGCGATTTCCCATTTTACCGGTCACCTATTGTATGTGGGGTTCTACGTCCCGAAACCACGATATGGTTACGAGGGAATGCGCAGTGGAGAGCCATGAAAACGTTGACCATCTAGCGTTTTCTTAAGGCGCACCGACATCGCCCATTACGCGGTTATCGACCATCTCGCCTCCATCGAACTCTGACGGCCGCGGCCAGAGTTGAACCCGCAATGCTCGAGCAGTGGAGCAGCCACTACGCCACCGCGGCGGACGCTATTAGCCATTTGGGAGTTTTAGAATAGCGCACCGCGAGCCCTTGCGGTGTGGTCGCTGCCACTGCGCGTGCGTCGTAACGCGAGTCGGCGTTCGCGGACCGCGCACGCAAAAAATCCGAAATTGCGTGCGGTGATGGCGGCCCGCATGTGACCCGCAAGCGCTGGTTTCGAGGCTACGGTGTCGCTGCGATACTGCGTTGCGGATCGCAGCAGGGCAAACGCTATTCTAAAACTCATATGGCACTCGCTACGCCCGCAACGCCCGCAACGCTTGCCAACGGTATTCTAAAGCTCTCTACTGGCCGACCAACATCGCTAATATGATCAGCATTGAGATTGGTTGGAATTTGCTCTTACGCAAACTTGTGAACCTGCGAATAAAGAGGGGAGGCACCACGATCGCAACGCGTGCAGTCGAGCGGAACTTTGCGGCCGTAAATTAAATTTGGCCTGGACGATGTCGATGGCTGCATGCGGGCGGAATGCCGGCTTGCATTCACTCACGGATGGGAAAACGCAAGATAACGATGGTGGCGAGTGGAGTGAATGCGAGGGGCTTGTCCGGAGTTGCGTGTTTGGCCGTCGTATCGAGCAAAACACAAAACGAGCTTCCACATGCGTCTCGCGTAGAACACGCACCATTTAGTACTTTTTATTATTATCAATACTACTATAATTTGGTTTGGATACATAAACAAACAAGTATACACAGGAAAAATATGGAGGGAGCAGGCTCACAACTGTGTGATCCCGGGGAGGCGGTACACATATAAAGAGATTCATTTGATTTATATGCGGGGTTTAACTTTCCAAAACCACCAAATGATTATGAGAGACGCCGTAGTGGTCGGCTCCGAAAACTTCGGCCACCTGGGGTTACTTAACGTTGTTGCGACCGGGGTTTCCAGACACCGGGGGTCCGGGATGAAGTTGTCGAGGCAGGAGGAAGAGAGACTTGAAGAGGGTTTATTTACAATATATACATTGCGAACTCCCTACACGGTGAGCCCTCAAACGTGGCAGGCCTCTACATGACTCCTAACATAGCGCTCCATGGTGCTTGGTTCTACATGGTTCTGCTCGGTTCTGCTCTGTTCTGCCTGGTTCTCTTCTCGAAAAAAAGCACACCGAATGAGCCGTGGGGGCTCATTATAAAGGGTCTGTCCTCCCCAGATCCCTAGATCGGGGACCGCGTACAGAGGGCACCGTCCAACCACGGATCACACATTACCCGCGAGGGTGGCGAGCACGCACGGTCCACGTGAACGTTCAAAATTGAGGCGTGATCACTGCACTCAAAGGTGGTGCCAGCAGGGCTCTTCCTCGTCGTGTCTGTGGCTGGTCGAGAGGTCCCACGCTCATGACGGCATCCATCAAAGGGTCCGCCGAACTGTTTGCTCAATGAGCGGGGTGATTTGCGGGGGCCGCCGCGATCTCTTGTTCCCAGGAAGATGTCGCATTTGCTGTCGTCCCCCGAACGGCCCACTCCGTCGTGGCGACAGGACGTCTCACCCTCCTGCTAGGACAGACAATACAGGGCCGGCGTAGGCAGCCGGTCGTTCGGTTACTTGTTTGAAGACCAAAGGAGCGCCGCTCCCCCGCCAGCCCTGGCGCCGGCCATGACTGCATCCATCGAAAAGGCCGCCGTAAACAAGCTTCAAATGGTCGCCGAACGACTCGTTTAATTAGCGGGACGATTCCCGGCCGCCGCCGCCGCCGTCATCTTCCAAAGAAGAAGCTGCACTTGTGGTCTCCCGAACTGCTCACGGTGCCGTGGCGGCAAGACGCCGCACCCCCCCGGCCAGGTGGGAACAATACATGGCGGACACAGGCCGCCAACCCGTTTGGCGACCAAAAGGAACATCAAAAGGAACGCCGCTCCCTCGTCAGCTCTGGCGCCGGGCACAACAGCTCGTCCGCCGGCGGGAGAAGCGACCTGAGGGTGACCAGCTGCACAGGTTGCCCGAAGTGTCGCTGTGTAGTGCTGTCTTCCAGGCCACTGCTGATGACGCTCAGCCAAGGACTCTTTCCCTCTCGTTCCTTGTGGCTCCCCTCTGGGAAAAGCATTCATACACACCACCACAGGCACGGGAGAGCACCCTGCCCGCACTGAGACACGTCGAGTCCGACAAATTATCCAAAAGCAACCTTACTTAAGCAGTATTACCAAACACAAAGCAGCAATCGGGACGTTTCTCTGAGGTTTCACCAAAACTCCTAATCCCGATCCGATAATAATCTTCCCATCAAACTGCTTTCAAGAAAACTAATGGTCAAGTGATGCGCTCACCGTGGCATACCCGAGTGCTTGCGTGAGTAATCCGCCGTAACCCACCAGGTATCATACTCATAAAATAAAGCATTTTACTTCACGCTATCTTTTAGTTCCCGAAATTTAGTGCCGCCAAAGCCAGTCGTCAATTCCTTTTGAGAAGACGAAAGCATAACTGCCGTGCTGTACCTGCATCAGGAACATCTTTATTATACATCCGCAAACGCACATCACAGTGCTATAGTGCTCCTGCATGGATGAACCACTCATTAACTCTCGTGAGGTTACCACTCTACACTCAAGCTCATGAACTAAAACGTACACGTAAACCCACGAATACCTTTCCTTACTTCAACACCGGAGACATGCGAACAAAACAAAAAATAACAACAAAAAAACTTTCGCATGAATCCTGAAAACCTCGCAAGAATATCCTTGCGTCCGTGCGCTCACTCAAAATTCGTCTCTAACGTCGGTCCTACTTGACAAACGCCCCTAACGTGTCGTTATACTGCCGCAAAACGGTTACCTTTAAAACCAATACATACAAAGCTTAAAAAATAAACAGCATGGTACCTGCTACGTAAACGCTATCTAGTAGCAGAAGTACAAAACACATTCCAAAAGGAAAACTGACCTAAACAGTCAAAACAGATATTCAAAACTAAAAAATACAAATCCGCGGGAGAGCCCTCCGAAACGCTTACCGCTGTCACTTAATTTTGAGACGAACGCGCGGCGTCGCGTCCTGTGGGTCTTTCTAGGCGAACGGGAATGGAACAATGGCAAAACCCATTCGCTTCGCCTCCGACCCCCGCAAAGCTCTGCGCTGACAACCTGCGTTCTTACTCTCGCTGAGTACCTCGCACTCCCGCAGTCCATCAAACATGCCGTCGATAGAGCGACGAAAGGGTCTGCCTTTCTACCCAACGTGCTTTTTTTTTTTTTTTCGTTTTGTCCGGCGGCTCGGACGCATACAAACCAACTCCGGTGCCGATGACAAACGCCTAATTCTGTACGCTCTAATGCGTGTCACTATCCTTCCAATAGATCTATACAACGCATATAGGCTACCAAAATGATAGAGCGCTAACGAAAACAAAGTACAAACGAGTTATTTACAAAATCACTAAAGTAAACAACCAAAACATTCCTTTTTACAGTCCCGAGTCGACGTTTTCTGACAGGCTAACAGCTGTTCTCACTAACTTTTAGTCTAACTCGTGGTGGTCGCGCCCGGAACGATTTTCTCGAGAAGCGGGGTCTACAACACGCGTCAATCGCCCTGCTACCGAACCCCGCGACGTTCCTCGAAGCCGACTTGCTGTCGCTTCCTGCCCCTCGAAAACCACCGACTCTTTTGCCCCGCACCCCGTCCAATGCACCGCGAGAACAACGGAAGGGTCTCTTGCCCTTCGGCCACTTACGCACACAATGCGCTTCTCTTTTCTTTGTTCTCTGGCCGCTCGGACGCTTGCGATACGGCAACTTTCTTGAAATTTCGCTCCGCCATTTGAATACATTCCTCAAACGCGTCGCGATTTTTGCCTCGTCTTTACGGCGCTTTCTCCGTTTGTCACGCTTCTTCGTGCCGTCTACGGAGCCTTTCGCCAACCTCTGATGCTCGTCAGCACCCACTTGCTTGTTAGCTTTCCCGCGCGCACTGTCTGAATGATTGCCTAGCAATTCATCCTTCCAACACTGCCGCGTACGATGCGCTTTTCTTTTCCGGCGGTTCGGACGCATACGATACAGACCCGTCAGAGAAGACAACGGCACTTTTCTCGCGATGTCACTCCGCCGTTTGAAAACCTTACTCGAACGCGTTGTGCTCATCGCGAGCTTTGCCTTACTGTTGCCCTTCGGACGCTTTCTCCCCTGTGCACGCTTCTTGGCGCGGACCTGGGAGCCTTTCGTCCTACTCTGACGTTCTTCATCACCGATATGCTCCTCCGCCGTCTCGCGCGCCCAGTCCTGATGATCACTTATCAGTTCATCGCTAGACCGCGGCCGCGTAGATTGCGCTTTTCTTTTCCTCACTCTCCGGCCGCTTAGACGCATGCGATTCGAGCCAGTCAGAGAAGACAACGGGCCTTTTCTCGCAAATCCGCCACGCCGTTCGAAGGTCCTCGTCAAACGCGCCGTGCTGATCGCGAGCCTTGCCGCGCTTCTGTTTTTCGGACGCTTTCTCCGTTTGGCACATTCCTTGGTGCCAAACCTGGAGCCTTTCGTCCGCCTCTGACGCTCATCAACATAGTCTACAGGGCTGCAAGGTTCGATGGAACACTCTGTTAATCTTAACTCCGTTTCCACCACCACGGAACCCTCACACCCTGCTGCGACCGCGAGCTCTTTTCTCTCAGAATGGGTTAAAACCTGTTCCATTCCCTTACAGGCACTAGCCTTTTCTTCGGCCTCAAACGGCACCGCCGCTATATCTACAGATATCAGACATGTAGCCTCCGCTTCAGTTGTAAACGGCACCGCCGTTACATCGCACCGTTCGTGCGCTACATCTACAACTTTCTGACCTGTAGCCTTCTCTTCAACCTTAAACGGCACCGCCGCTACCTTGCACCGCTCGTGCGCTACATCTACGGATTGACCACTCTGCTGCAATGCCACCCCTCTACGCCGAATCCTATCTATCTCTTCGTCTAATTCCTGCATCCTTTTCATATGTTCTTCATGCCTGCGCTCAGCTTCCAATTCCTCCTGGCGCCATCTTTCCTTTCTTTGCGCCCTTTGTACTTCCATATGTTCTTCATGCCTGCGCTCAGCTTCCAATTCCTCCTGGCGCCATCTTTCCTTTCTTTGCGCCCTTTTTACTTCCTCCTCCTGGTCCAATAAGTACATATTCCCGAAGTGCTCGATTTCCTCATTGTCACTATTGCTTTCGAGAATCACTTCGCGGAGTTTAGAAGCAGGCATATCATCATTAAAATCTAGCTCCAGATCCCAACACAGGTTCAGCAGGTTCTCTCTCGTCAATCTCGTAAGATCCATGGCGACTACTTTGCTTTGGCTCAGCTGTGACAAAGCACAAACCCACCAGCGTTTCAATTCTGGGTCTAGAGAAATTGAAGCCTGGCAAATCTCACAGCGGAGACCACAAGCTTAAGCACCCAAGTAGCACTACGTGGCCAACATCCCTCTCTACTTTTTCTTGTTAATTTTTCACTCCTGCTTTTTACAACATCCTAAAATTTAACCCGCAACGTACCCTTAGAAATTTTGAAACATTACCACTTGTTCCTATTGAATAATCTAAGCTTTCCTGCTTTAGCGTACTTGCTCAGATAATCATCCAGTGCTGCTTTGTGCTGAGATAACAACCACAGTGGCCAGGCAGTTGTTGGTTATATCTATCTTTTAACGAATCTAGGCTAAAAGACTCGATATATCTCAAGCACAAAGCCAGGCACTCACCCCATTACGTGCGGTGGTGGTACGCTGCTTCGATCCCGCCGAGTTCCAGGGCTTTCGGCTGGCCTCCGGTACATGTCGCTCTCCGTCGCAGACTCGTATCCCACCGCTGCCAACCAGTTGTAGCAGTCGGAAGGAAGGTCGCAAGGATGATGGCATCCCACCGCTGCCACCAGTTGTTGCGACCGGGGTTTCCAGACACCGGGGGTCCGGGATGAAGTTGTCGAGGCAGGAGGAAGAGAGACTTGAAGAGGGTTTATTTACAATATATACATTGCGAACTCCCTACACGGTGAGCCCTCAAACGTGGCAGGCCTCTACATGACTCCTAACATAGCGCTCCATGGTGCTTGGTTCTACATGGTTCTGCTCGGTTCTGCTCTGTTCTGCCTGGTTCTCTTCTCGAAAAAAAGCACACCGAATGAGCCGTGGGGGCTCATTATAAAGGGTCTGTCCTCCCCAGATCCCTAGATCGGGGACCGCGTACAGAGGGCACCGTCCAACCACGGATCACACATTACCCGCGAGGGTGGCGAGCACGCACGGTCCACGTGAACGTTCAAAATTGAGGCGTGATCACTGCACTCAAAGGTGGTGCCAGCAGGGCTCTTCCTCGTCGTGTCTGTGGCTGGTCGAGAGGTCCCACGCTCATGACGGCATCCATCAAAGGGTCCGCCGAACTGTTTGCTCAATGAGCGGGGTGATTTGCGGGGGCCGCCGCGATCTCTTGTTCCCAGGAAGATGTCGCATTTGCTGTCGTCCCCCGAACGGCCCACTCCGTCGTGGCGACAGGACGTCTCACCCTCCTGCTAGGACAGACAATACAGGGCCGGCGTAGGCAGCCGGTCGTTCGGTTACTTGTTTGAAGACCAAAGGAGCGCCGCTCCCCCGCCAGCCCTGGCGCCGGCCATGACTGCATCCATCGAAAAGGCCGCCGTAAACAAGCTTCAAATGGTCGCCGAACGACTCGTTTAATTAGCGGGACGATTCCCGGCCGCCGCCGCCGCCGTCATCTTCCAAAGAAGAAGCTGCACTTGTGGTCTCCCGAACTGCTCACGGTGCCGTGGCGGCAAGACGCCGCACCCCCCCGGCCAGGTGGGAACAATACATGGCGGACACAGGCCGCCAACCCGTTTGGCGACCAAAAGGAACATCAAAAGGAACGCCGCTCCCTCGTCAGCTCTGGCGCCGGGCACAACAACGTGCACCCAAATCTAAGCACACGGGTGTTATACAGTATTTCGGCCTCCATAGAAAATGCAGCCGCCCCAGCCGGGATTCGATCCCGCGACCTGCGGGTCAGCAGTATACCTTACCACTAGACCACCGCGACGGGGCACATATATAAAGAGGATAGGAAGAGAGAAAAAAAAAAAGAGAAAGTAAAGAAATAGCACGAATGGGGACACAAACAGTAACACGAATAACTCTCTATAAACGCGAAACCAAATCGTTTATGTTCTTGAAAGTTATAGCACCGCTGGATGATCCCTATCAAGCAAAGCTGCGCACGTACCCTCCCGGAAACGAGCAATCATTAAAAGTCGCGCACTTAGAGAGCCTGCAACAGTTATTCAGCATGGTCAGAAAGCGCTGCCGATCGGTAGCCGATGCGCCTGATGAGAACATGCGAGCCAATTAATATTGTGCAGCACGTGCATGGTCTGTAATTTACAACTAATTATCAAAGTCAGCGGGAAATGGTTCCATCTCTTTTCTATAAATTATGCCATAAACCCAAGTGACCGCGTCATAAATCCAAACTGCATGGCCGTGGGCTGATTTGAGCAACCCAGCTAAGCTGCATCGGCGACTGCAAGATGCCGCCATGGGCCCGCGCGCGCTTGTGATCACATAGAATTACATCGAATCGTCTCGTTGTAAGCAGCTGTGCGTTCGAAGAAACAAGGAAAAGTGCGCTACGTCATACACCGAAAGGACTCATCTTCGTGTCCTTTTGTTATGCACCTCCCTGCTAAGCCTGTGGCGTGCTCGCTGGCATGAAAGGAGAGAGACAAAGCGCCGGATGCGTGTAGATCTTGTAACTATATGCTCGTACTTGACGGAGTCTTAAAAAACGAAAAAAAAAAACCCGTCGATTCATGGGGCGATTAGCCCTTTCAAGATAGCCGTTTGATGATTACTTGTAAATGTGTTTCAAGGCCCCTTTAAGTTCTTTAAGTTCATAGAGCTACATGAGCAGTGCCTATAGCCTTTCCAGCCCCGAACTTTTTGTTTTTGTCAGAAATATTTCAGTTTGTATTTTAGTAATAGTTGTGGTCTCAAAACAGCACCAATATAAAACTTGGTCAGTAGTGTAAGTATCTATAGATTTACAGCCATTGCATCAAATTAAGTCATCATGGCCCTATAGTCATGAAATCGCAAAAAAATATCAAATTTATTGCTGCTATGCCCTAGAGTGCACAAAGTCTATACAAATGTAGTATTTTAAAGTGTTTAAGCTCCTAAAATAACTTCAGGACTTCAACCCGAAAGTGCCGCCTTCCCGCCTCTGTTTGCCCGTGTCATCGTCACCAATGGCCTCGGTCCAGATTCTTCTTCTTTACGGCTCCATGATCCACGAAAATGAAACAATGGCGGTGTTGATTGCAGTGGATATAGACTTATAAAATTCTTCTACAAGAATGAGTGGGTTTGATTATGTTTTCAAAGGTCTAGGAAAATTTTGTGTAGTGCCGTCAATTGACCACACCAGGACCGAAAGGGCTAGTGCATACCGAAGGCGGGGCACCCTAAAATAGGTGTTCATATGTCTCACAGGAAGCATAAAACTTACATACCGTACTGTCCACATGGCCTTGACGGCACAACCCATCGATAAATAATTTTTCTGGCATATTTTACGATACAGCACGTAGCTAAGCCATCATCGAACCTCATCGCATGCGCTCGCAAATGAATCTAAATTGAAATAGTATGTGTGCATGGAAATCTTCGCTGGGCCCGCTTCGTGTGCAGGATGTGTATTTCAGCAGTCAGCAACAGCGTCGCTTTGTTCTGGCGACCGGGGTCTTTCTTTCGCCCTCCTTGCTGGCCTCAGCCTCGGGCGACCGCCTCTCGCAGCTGTGCAAGAGCGGCATCGCGCAGCTGCGCGCACCATCGCGGTGTATATACGCAAGGGATCGGGTTTCGAGTCTCGCTTAAGCGACCGCCGCCACCTTTTCAGGTTCGCTATCAGCTGGGGTCGGCGTGTGTTTCTTTTTTTTTAGCTCTAGCAAGAACAGGCCAATACAGTCGTTAAAAGTCAGGGCCCCAAATCATCTCGTAGGAAATTTGTCTGGTTGGTCGACGGCCTTCGCAAATAATGCGATCGCCGTCGTTGTCGGACGATGCTCGCTCTTTTGCGGACGCAACTATGTGTATTGCCTGGCCAGGTGTTCAGAATACGGGCCCTTTAGTCGCGAGCGCTCAGGTCAGTTTTGCATCAGGAAACGAGAAGCGCAATAACACATGTATGCTAAACTTACTGGGGGACATCATAATACATAACGCTATAAACAAACAAACAAACAAACAAACAAACAAACTGCTTGAAATGATGTAGTGTGATTCCTCTGGGGCAAGACAATTATATGCCGCGCTTATCCACCACTACTAGCCGTGTGGCGTGCACGACGACCATTTACCACACGTGATTACATGGGCGTACGGTTGCTGCATTATTCAGCTCAGCTAGTAGTCAAGATCGCGACGCTGTGACTCCATTTCGAAGCGGCTTATTTCGATCGGCCGGATGAATCGGCCTGCACAGCAAGAAGTACAGAAAGGTCTGAGCTAAGCGTTTCTTTGGCAGCCGAAAGGGATGTGATCGCGCTGATGCTCGCTAATCATCGAATGCAACTCTCGCTCCCGCTTTTTCTGAAATAATAATAAAAAAGATAATTCTGAGTAAAGGCGTGTCTCGTGTGGAATAAATGCAAATGCACCGCTTGCTTGTTTCGTTTCCGGATATACTTCAGTGGAGTTTGCGTGTACAGTATGGTCCACTGTTAAAGGGAACACTCGAATGCACACCATCAATATTCCCGGCCCTCTGAGAGCAAGTGGATTAAGAAAAGATCTTCATGCAAGTCAATAGTCTGTCAAAAGGAGGGGGAACTTTTAACCACCAGTATTCTTATGCATATCTAAGCCGCTATGATTCCGTAAGATAGTGAAATTTAAACATGCTGCTCACACAGGTGTTCCCTTTATCAGTGGACCCGTCTGTACGTCGACTAACGCAATACGCAGACAAATTGTCTGATTGCGTTAAACACTGCATGCGAACGCGTGTGTGTGCTTGTGTTTGTTTCTGCTCATTATTTTGCCTAATTGAGCTCCTGGACAGTGTAAATATGGTCATATTTTACTCCTTTTGTTCGGTATAAAATATATCCGTGTTTACGGAAAACGCGGCAGAAGCGCTTCTATTTCTCAGCGACGACTGTAGGAAACAATCCACAAAGCCGGGTTCTTGACAAAACCGTATGCTACACAATTGCATGTAATCATTCAAGTGCAGATGTCATACATTATAAAATGTCGCTATCCAATTTCAACAACCGCGTGAATTGGACCCCTGTGTGTTGATGATTTCCATTCGGCCTGGGAGAGAAGGAGAAGCACAAGGCGGGGCGGTTTCACTTGCCGCTCTTAAAACCGGCGTTCGTGCGAATTTCCAGCGCGTCTAAGTCTGCTCTTTCGTGTTGCATAAATGAAATAAATCGTCTTCCTCGCCGCCGGTTACGTATACATGCGATGTGCGGCACCACCTGGTGCATTCGTATACGCACAAACACCGCTCATGAGACATTTTCGCTAAAAAGTTGAAAATAAAGAATAACCTCTTTTCAGCTGCTACTTTTTTTTTATTTTAGGCTCGTGTATATCTCTAGTTGTGCGCTCACGGAATACTAAAAGTGTATCGTAAATTCCTCTTCTGCTTGTTTTTGTATTTGCGGTGTTTTTAAATGAGCCGCAAACGAACAGCCCAACTATCTCTTTTGCTGCACTATATATCGTAATGTTTGGCCTTCGTCATGCGCTTATGCAGGATATATATGGAAAGGGAGTTACGTCGCAAGGGCGAAGTAGTGAATGCGATAGTGACAAATCGCAATGTTATACGAAGTATAAGGCTTTAGAGTCTACTTGAATAATAGTAAACGTGAATTTTATTAGCAAGTGGTTGTGCTATAGCTCTGTGGGTAGATTCATATGAAGAGAGATTCCATGACCAGGATAGCTGCGTGTTGAATTATAGTGTTAATGACAAGCGGGCCCCGTAGGTGGTGCATGTTGGGCCGTATAATGATGACATTCACATGACGTAACACAGAGAGCGTCTTAGCTTACTGTTTCTGCAACACGATGTCTATGGGATGCTGCCAGTGTCACAATCAGTGCCGCGCGACGGTATTTGTAAAGATAAACAGCAAATGGTAGGAGAAGAAAAAACTATCGACCATCTCCCCGAAGGATACCCTGATGGGATGCGAAGCAGCAGCGGTGCGCACGGCGTGACCCGGTTGAAACGGGTGCCGACGCGGGCGCTAGAAGAACGGTTTGAAGTGATACTCGGTGTAGCGTTTACTCGAGTGAACGGTTGTTTGAAACGCTAAGACACGGGAGGCGGGACGCGTTGAAGACGCTTGCGCTCGGCTTCGTTGGCTCGCGTCTCGTCTGTGTTACCCACGTGCCGTCTGTATTCTCGAACGCGATCAATGTTCTTGACTCGCACCTCGTCGGTGTGCGATCGGCACACCGACGAGGTGCGAGTCAAGAGGTGCGACGTGCGTTCGGCTTCCCTGGCTCGCGCCTCGTTGGTGTTGACGTCGCCATTCGCGAACGCGATTGGCTTCGCTAACCCTCGCAACGCCGACTACAGACGGGAAAGGTACGCGCACACTAGCGCGAAGCATACCGCGACGGCGTGCCGCCCGTCGGCGCGCCGCGAAATTCTCGAGGCACGCGCCGCGCGCGCACCCGCCGGCTCGCGGCTGCTTCTTGCCGACAGATGGAGAGAGGTGGCGCGGGTGAGATGATTCCCACGTGAGGAGTTGGCTCGAGCGTTGCGAGTGGTGGAGAGGGTGAAGCGAGAGAGAGCTGACACGCGGCCAGTACGCGGCAGTCCAGGCATGGCCTCCGAGATGGAAGGCACGGCGCCGCGCTCCCGTCCGGGCTGTAGAAATAAGGTGCCTTCCTGCTCTTCTAACCACTACCACCACCACCTCCGAGATTGCTGGCGCGTGGCGTGGTTCTCCCCGGCCGTCCCAATGACCGCGCTCCCCAGCAAAACCGGCGAGTATTGCCTCTCGCGCCCGACTACCGCGAGGGGGTTCTTTAATGTGGATTCATAGAGCGGCGGAGACCACGGCAGAAAACAGAGAGTGCGGAATCTTAGTGTCCGCATGTTTTTTTTTGTTTTTTTCTCGCATGTGAGCAAATATCACTAACAAGTGTTCTCGCTGCCCTGAAGGCAAGTATTTTTTTTTCTGTTAATGCTTTTACTTTGGTCCAATTGGAGAATAAAAGCATAAAATAAAATAAAAACTGCTGAATTTTTCTTGTGTAGATGATTTCAAGGAGGTGTTTATTTTGTCTGTGACATGGGCATTTTAGCATTCCCCCTTTCTCGAGACGCGTATGCAAGTGAAAAACTGGGCTAGTTATTGTCGTTAATCGCATTGCCCTCTTATCGATAGAGATCGTTTTACTATTGTATCGCATACCGATATTTATCAGGTGGTCAACCGAGTGCCACTTACGCTCTAGATAATTAAGTGCGCTGATCGTGCACCTCATAATATAAAAAAATTTTCCTGAATATTGTAAAAGGCAACGATTAGCAGACCTGCACGTACTACCTACGCCCTTCTCAGTGAAAGTGCTTGAGTTATCATGGTCTCTTTTTTTCGTCATCTGTATTTTGATTATGTTTTGGTAGAACAATGACAATATCAGTATCATGTTCATTTAAAGTAATATCGACTGCATCCAAATCAAAGGTTCGCACATGCGGCCAAATGGCGTCTTTCAGAAACCCAAGTATTCGTCGAGGTAGACTACTGAAGAATAAAAAAAAGTGTGAATTGTTGCTGCTATGTAACACGCAGTGCTTCATACCAGATACACAAAACTCTGAACGCGTCTTACATTCCCCAACATAGCACTGAACACCGTAGAAGGCACAGTGCGAAAGGGTGACCATAAGTGACCAAAGCGCACCTGTAACCAGCGCGTGGTCGTCGCAGAGCCGGCGACGTTCAGTCTAGACGAAGTCTAGACCTTTTCTCCCTGTCTCCGGCTTTGCGGCGCCACGGGAGGTAGTCGGAAAGAGAAACTGGGGAAGCCTCGCGGGCGAGTGCGAAGCGTTGTACGCTTTCAGAACGCGGCTTGCGCGCCAGACTTGGTGGCGTCGGTTCATTGCTAGAAAAGAGCAAGGCAGTTGCCTTGCGCTCTCTCTCTCTCTCTCTCTCTCTCTCTCTCTCTCTATATATATATATATATATATATATATATATATATAGTGCGATCATCATAGTGCTGAAAACTACAGTTTTTCACCTTCTTCCTGGTCCGGTGGGTCAAGCAAGCTTGAAAGCTGAGCTTCCAATAGTTCACTGCTTTATTCGTCACCACTTTGCATACTGCTGCCACCGCTCCTAGTTACCATAAGCAGTGCTGATAAGAATTGTTAGAAACTAAAGCGGAAACTTTTTTTTCGCTTTGAGTACGGCAAAACTAAAACATTTAGAAAGATTCGTCACAATCATCACAGCACCTTCGACAGAGCAGCTGGCGGCGATGCTACTCATTTTCGTTGAAAGAAAATGATTTTACTGAAGCAGCTCAAATACTCTAATCCGCAAAGCGATTGCTCGTTCCGATCCATAA
Organism: Rhipicephalus annulatus; assembly: GCA_013436015.1. Classification (NCBI taxonomy): domain Eukaryota; kingdom Metazoa; phylum Arthropoda; class Arachnida; order Ixodida; family Ixodidae; genus Rhipicephalus; species Rhipicephalus annulatus. The sequence goes on from WOVY01004199.1 coordinate 43,807, forward strand.
CAAAGCAGGCTACAGACACGACGCTTAAATTTCGCGCCTTATACTGTAGCCTGCTTTGCAATGCTACAGTAAATCGCGCGAAAGCGTCGCATAGGCGGCCCGCGCCGCAAAGAGCCTTCAAAAGATCATCACAGCAGAAATGCTGGAATTTTTTCACTATATAAAACATTCCCTGGTAACATTTTCATTTCCTCGTAACAATACATTTGAATGATTACAGCGATGAAGGAAGACTTCGCCTTAGTTGTTGCTTTCCCGAGCGTGCAGCTCACATGGGGGGAGGCTCGCGCCGCCCTTTCCCCTCCCCCTCCCCGGCTGATACGCAGTTGCCGATGCTGAGCGCCGAGTTTGGTCAGCTCAACGACCGTTCATGTCCAGTGAGTGTGATTTCTTCGTAACGCACTCATGCTGCGGTGTTCGCGTGGTTACCTTGCGTGCATGCGTCGCTGGCATTCTGCATATAGGAGAGAAAATTTTGAAGTGGAAAACGACTGTTTGATTCAATAGTAGCGATTTATTAATTAAGTTGCCGACTGGTTACGGTTTATACAATTACTGCTATATCAATGCTGTAGTTTTTTTCTTGTTATAGGAAGTGACGTCAGGTCTTGTTTCTTCCATTTAATTTCAGGAATATGTCATACTGCGTCGTGCCCTTGTGCACGTCAGATAAGAAAAAAAAAACATTTGGGCACAAGACGCCAGCGTGCGCAGTGGTTCTGTCAACGGCACCTCCGACGCCGAGTTCGCCCGAATCTACTCGTTACACTGTAAATGTCGTCGAAAGACGATAGTCTTGCGTCTGGAGAGAGTGAACAAAACGTTTATTTGATGTTCTGCACAAGAAAATCGGTGAATGGTATTCTGAAGGCGCTGCGTTAGAGTGCCTCGAGCGTGTAGCGGAGGCGAACGAGCGCATCTAGGCACGTTAGACACGAGCGCCATCTGGCAGTTATCTTCGAAAACTTGTGTGTGCCTCTTCTTACTTGTGTGTGCTACTTGTGTGTGCCTCTTCTGGTATAAAGGCACACATACAAAACAAAGACGTGTTTTTATGGCGCCTCAGATATGCGCAATATTTGCTTTTTTAATTGACAATCGCACAACTATGAACGCTAAACCTTGAGCAATATTGGTGGGCGCTGCGGATGGGGCTGGCCGTTTGGTGCCGTTTGAGGTATCGTTAGGGCGGACAAACAGACAAATGTACAGACAGACACACAGACCAAAATTTTTCCGTCGAAGGTCCCCAAGAAAGACTATCGTCTTAAAAAAAATTCTGCCATATCCACGAAGTGAATGATGATGAGTGGGCGAAGCTCCGGAGGTAAACCTGGTAAACCATGAATCCTCTGTACATTTTGCCCACTCGATTTTATTACATCGCTCCCCCTAGCGTACGTCGCCGCACTAAATCGAACGATCGCCTTCAACCAATGACACGCGCCATATGTGACATCATTCCTATTTTATAAGATCTCGCGTCTTTCATCAACTACAAGTACCGCTTTCTAGTTTATAACATCTTGCATCTTTTCATCATCAGCTACAAGTATCACCATCTAGTAAATACTACAAGAACTAAACGAGAGGTGGCTACATACAGGAGACGGTACCGCCACCTAGTGAACACTGCAAAAACTAAACTAGAGGTGGCTACATACAGGGGACGGTACCGCCATCTAGTGAACACTGCAAGAACTAAACTAGAGGTGGCTACATACAGGGGACGCACAGCCCACGCCCTAAGGAGCTTCGCCCCTGAAAAAAAAAAAAAAAACTTGGGCACGAGACGCCAGCATGCGCAGTGGCGGCGTCAATGGCACCGCCGACGCCTAGTTCGCGTGTAGGTGCGACTATGAAATGCTCCATGTTTAATAAAAACTGACAGCCCAATCCACAAGCTTAATCAAAATGCCGCATTTTGCGCTCACGCGCTACACGCAAATGAATGGGTCACTCTCTTGTTCCTTTCGTGGAACTATACCCTGATTTAGATTGTAACGCTGTTTAGAGAAATATTACAAGCGCGCTGACGTAATCACGACTTTGGCGCGTAGCGCGACGGGGTTTTATTGCTTTTAGGTACGAAGCTATTTATAGCGTCACTTGGTCGGTTGTCCTTCTATCCAGCGTGGTCAGCATGTCCTCGGAGTGAAAGACGTGAGTAGGGTGAAGCGTCCGTCTGTCTGATGCGTGCTGTAATGCGATAGTAGTCGACGGACGCATGGACGAACGGATGCACGGACGAACGCTTCGCCCCACTAATCATTCACTCCGTGCATATATGCCGTGATCTTGTTTATTTATACCGTCGCGCGCCCAACAGCGTTTTGCTCCGCGTTGAGAAGTCCCACTGAACGTGCCTTATCTATAGTGGAGACCAGTTGTGGCGAGCACGGCTGAACAGCAGGCGCGCCAGCCGAAGAAGCGAAGGACGCTTCCACGAAGCAATAAAACCACGTCGAGGCGCAGCTGTGATTACATTAGGGGGTATGCAAGAATTCTCGAAGCAGCATTACAATGAAAATGAGAGCTAATTCAATGATAGCGAAAAAAATCCGTCCAGTCGAATGTAAAAAGTAATCCATATACGTAGAACGCGGCAATTTTCTGACCTGGCTTGCGGATCGGGCTGCCATTTTTCTTCCTTTTTCGCCAGTGCCCCCAGCCCGCGAATTTCGGAGTATAGTTTCGAGCACATGCGGATTTCTTGCAAAGGCATCGCAATTTCAACTGCTCTAAGATGGGCGTCGCCAACCTACAGCAAAAGAAAAACCTAATGCGAAAACAACGCCCCAGCGTTGACTTGCTTCTCGTACTCTTTGACCCGATATTTCTAAATGAACAAAAAGGTATATAAAAGCGAAAAACCATTTTTTCTCATCACATAGAAGATTTGCCAACAGCGCGGTAGCATTTTCCACCAAAAGAAAGAGTGCCGCGGTAGAAAAGAGCAGGCCATGCCCACCAACCCGCCGCGCGCCCGGCATCTCGGAGGCCATGGTCCAGGGAGAGAGATGTCACCGCGCACTGCTAGAAGAGCGTGAGCTATTTGGCACCGCTCCAACACCTGCGGCGAGGGGGATTGGTGCGGACGGAGGGACAACATTACACACGCTAGTCAGAGAGCTTCTTCGCATCTGAAAGTACACCTGTTCACAATATAAGAGGGCCATGCGCTGTGGCAGGAAGGAATGCAGGGCTTCAAGCAGAATGTGTACTTTGACCGCGCGGTACATTGTACGAGGACATCCCTGCCTTTGACCTGAGTGCTCTTGCTGCGCTTGCTTGAAGACGCACACGTTTTTGAGAATAACATAACAATAGAAGGGCACATGTACCGCGTTGATGTCAACGTAGAAAGCACCCATAAGAACAGCTGAAGACTTGCTTCGTCACTGGTTGCTCGCGCGAGCTTCTTGCTTTCGTTCGCTCGTTGTTCACTCATCAAAACAAAGAGACAACAAGCGAAGAGACCTGTTTACGTGGCTTACCTTTCGAATTGACGGAATCGGGTCCAGATGACCAACTGGGCGCTCGCGAATGATTGATGTGCAAACGTGACGTGTGAAAGGCAGCTATAGCGTCATGGGTGTCGTGTTCCGTCGGCAAAGATCAGGGCGTTGGAATTTCTAGAAAGCGAATGAAGATGACCTCGAGTGAGTGTGTATCACTCGTTGCACCGTGTCCCATGTTTACAAATTTTATTGCGATAGCAATTATATCGATAGTATTGGCTGCTTTTTGACGTCGTCGTCGCCGCCGCTGCCGGAGCCACGTTCATTCACGTACCATATGCATATGTATGTGCATATATACGGGGGAGGATGCGCTCGCCTCCTCTTTCTGCGGAGCGAAAATCGCCTTTCCAGCCGTGGTCGTCGGCGCGCGTGCTTATCTCGTGAGTGTATTCATAAGAATGGGGGGGGCGCTTATGGTTGCCGCGGCAACGATCAGCGCGCAACTTGTGCCCGTATAACAGGCGGGAGCTTCTACGGGCTGGGTTCTCAACACGAAAAACCGGTGCCAAAAGTTACCTGGAGTGACCGTGTTCTCTTGCACCAGCGTTTTGTAGAGTTACGTGAGACCGGATCTAAACAAGTTGACTGTCAGCCTCACTTCGTTGAACCTTGAAATTTGCTAAACTAGCTTCGTAAAACATTCGCATCCATTGCTTCGCCTTTTTGGACCAACTGATTTTTTTTTACTTACGCTCTCGTTGTATAATTCTGTTATACTTCAAAAAGCTTGCGGTCTTACAGGTTTCCGAGCTTGTCTATGCTTACTGCCGTTCGACAGTTCGATAAGTTTATTGACACCACTCAAGTTCTTAAAGCTCCCTTTGTCTGGATTGATTGATTCATTAATATGTGGGATTTAACGTCCCAAAACCATCATATGATTATGAGAGAAGCCGTATAGTGGAGGCATCCGTTAATTTCGACCACCTGGGGTTTTTTAACGTGCACCCAAATCTGAGTGCATGGGCCTGCAGCATTCTCGCTTCCATCGAAAATGCAGCCGCCGCAGCGGGGATTTGATCCCGCAACCTGCGTGTCAGCCTTCAAGTCACTCAACCTCAAGACTCGTTCACACCGAAAGCGGGGTGGCCAAAACGGCGAGGTGGCAACGCGTAAGGGCCGTTCCACGCGCTTTCCGCACAGCCGCAACGCACGTGCCGGGACCCCTACCGCATGCAAGCGGGAGACAGCGCCAATTGGCTGATTTGTCCCCCGCTTGCATGCGGTAGGGGTCCCGGCACGTGTGTTGCGGCTGTGCGGGAAGCGCGTGGAACGGCAATTGGCTTATTTGTCCCCCGCTTGCCGGCGGTAAGGGTCCCGGCACGTGCGTTGCGGCTGTGCGGGAAGCGCGTGGAACGGCCCTAAATCGGGAAAAACTGCCTCTCCAGGCGGCAAAAGTGGGAGAAAAACTAGGCGGCAAGGGCGATCACTCTCGGAGCAATATTTTGTCGCAGCCAATCAGAATGGCACGCAGCGTAAGCGCGGTGGTGGCGTGGGTGTACGTTTGGGAGAAGCATTGCTGCGTCATAGCGACACGTGCGCAAAAGCGCGATATGCCCACCTCTTCTGCAGCGCCGTCAGCCAATAGAGGCATGCGGTTTGAACAGGTTCACGCGCTCGCCGCTTCGAAAAGCCCGGTTGGCCGCTTTGCCGCGCCGCCTTCAGTGTGAATGAGCCTTTAGCCACTAGACCGCTGCGGCAGGGCTTTGTCTGAAATGAAATGTTGAGGCATGACGTACGCGGACGACGTATACCCGGTACTGCGCTGAGTCACACTCTCGTTGTCTTTCCTGGGCACATAGCGAGAAAGCGTTTTTTCTATTGTTTCAGTGTATGTTGACAGCGGAAAATTACTCTCAAAACTGATTCGAAAGCAAACAAAGCTTGCGATACAGCCTCTTGTTTTTTTTTCTGGTGCGCACAGTTAATTTGCATTGCATGTATACATTGCGGTGCTGCTAAGATCGAAGATGCGGGTTTGATTCCCGGCCTCGCTGACCGCATTTTGTGGCGGTGAAACAACAACAGCAACAAAAAACTCGTGTTTTCCTTGCGTTTAAATTATTGCGAATCTCCTGTTTTTTTTTCTTTTTTTTCATTTGCCTTATGTCTGAACCTTTTAGCCCATTTGGGGATCAGCCTAAAGAACGAAACAAGTTCGAATAATCTCCCCTTGCTCACCTTCAATCAGTGAGATGTGACTGAAATAATAATTGTAACGACCAAAAGCTCATAGAGAAACCGAGATGGTCGTAATTAATTCAGAGTCAGCTGTTGTGCAGTGCCTGATGTTCTAGAAGTTGTTTTGGGGACACCCTGGAAATGAGTTTTTTTTGTTACTTGCACACAAACTTTGATGGACGTGGCCCAGCGACGACCGTCATGGGTCGAGGGTGTATTTAAGCTGCCGTGAAACATAACAGGGACGGTGAAGACGTCATCCCTGGCGTTTTTTTTTTTTATTCTAGCCAACAGCAGGTGTTCACGGGACCACATTGTTTTCGAAAGGAAGATGGATATTAAACTATATGCATACGTAAACAGCCTCGAGGCAGTCTAACCAGGAATCTCGAGCGTGATCCGTGGAAGAGACTCCAAGACGCTCCTATAAGGAGGCGTGCGTTGGTTAAAGGCCAACTCCGGCGATTTTTTGACCATGTCAAAGTTATGGTGTTTTAAGTTCCCGAGACACTCTTGTGACGAGCCCAATTGCTGAAATGCTCAGGAAATTTGAAAATCATTTTCAATAAGCAAAAATGTGCAGTACCGAAACCGAACCCGACCGAGCGCCCTGTCTGCGTATGACGTACTATTTGGTAGAGCCGCAGGCCGTATACTGGTTCCGCCGGCGTGGGGTATGAAAACTGAAATCCAGTCCAGCGAAGCACCGGCCAAACACCACAGAGGGAGGAAGAAAGCATTATCGTGCTACACCCGTGCCAAACACCGCCGCCGTCGCCTTGTGGAAAGCACAATAAACGCTGTAGCGGCGAAAGTGGCGATGCCACCGGCTGCGTCAATTCCGTTGACATGCCGAACATGACGTCACACAGACAGTGTTGCCAATAATTATCGCAAGTGAGGTGAGCTTTTCGAGGCAATCTTTTAAATTCATTTGCAAACGATCTGTGCATCACTGAAAGCTTCGATTAGGCACAAAGGACTAAAACGTGCAAAGGAACATACCCAGCGAATTTCGTTGAGATTCAGTGTCCTCGAAAAATCGCCGGAGTTGGCCTTTAAGCAACACGGAGGCTGCACGCGCAAAAGCGTTCGTTACTGGAGAACCCCTGTATTACGGGACAACAATGACGTAAGACGCAGCCAATCGGAAACAACAATGTAGCACATTGGTGGCACGTTGGCGCACCGTTTACATGCTTGATATCTGGCACAATGCGGCATATGCACAACGCTGGCGTGACTCAAAGACGGGTGGGGGGGGGGGAGGCAAGTGTTCTTTTTGCACCCTCCTGCCGATGCTTATGACTGCGTGCGCCGCTGCTGAATACGCATACTTAGAACACGCAGTTGAAGTTAGGATATAGCAGTTCTGTGTGCGAAACACAATGGCCCGTATATACTCCGCAGATACTACACATTGGATTGTTCACAAGTTTCGCCAATGATGCACATAATATTAGAGGAGAAGCTGTCTAGCCGTGCCCTATAGCATATATGAACGAGTTGCGAATTCGACCCTGTTGAAAGCCGGTCTGTTGTGATTACGACTGTCAGTTCCGCAGCACCGGCCGGATTGATAAGCGCACCTGCACACATGAGCGCAACCCTCCCACCCCTACGTCCGATTTGGTAACACCTCGAAAAAAAAAAACTAGAATCCTGGATAAATGCCTGCTTCAAGGTCTATAGCGCAACGTCCGGGATCGCTGGCCGAGGCAGCGGTGCCTGCCCTTTCGGCAAGTGCGGCGCAACCGAAATGCGAGTACGCCCTAAATATAAACGGGCATAGTAGTAGTGTGGCAGTCGAGAGAGCGCTTGGTGCGAGGCACTGGCGTCTTGTTGCTGTTGCCTAGCGCCCTTGCTGTTATTGTCGGCGTCGCCTAGACGCTTCTCCGACCCTCGCCCGGTTGTCGTTGTGGGTCGCCTGTCACGCGAGCTGCAGGCTGGGCGGTACGCACGCAAACACACCTTGGGCAGGTTTGCGGCGGCGACTGCAAGGGCGACAAATGTGCGATCTGTGTGCTGATGGCATTGCGTTGCCTGGTTGCTCTTAATGTGTTTACATGATTGTCTAAAACAGTCCACATGCGGAGGCAAGGGGCGGCGCTCTTATATATAGCAATGTCGTCCGTGTAAGTCTCGTAGTTGTCCGATGTCTTAAATGGCCACTCACCGGGTTTGAGAATTTCGAGCCGACAAAAGCAATCTGTAGATGAGGCTTTCACGATCACGTCTACCAAAATTTGCAATGCCACGCGCCGCGGAAATGGGTCAAATTTTAAGATGAAGGCTGCCCCCCCCCCCCCCCACTTCCTTTTGCGGGCGCGCGCATGGAGAAGGAGGGCATGAAGTGCGCGTTTGAATGGCCCTACGTACACGGCTATGCAGTGAAGTTGGTCCTCTACGTAGACGACTGTCCTCTTACGTTGCCAACAGTGGCACGTGGCATGGCGAAAATTATTTAACACGACATGCGTAGTTTATGTATTTGTTGCTTGAAGAGATTAATAAAACTTGAGATAAACAATGAGACGCAATAAGGGAGTGTGCGCGTCTTTATTCCATTTTTTTTCACGAATTGCTACGAGATTCGGGGCTAATGTGCCGGCGTTTCGTATGCGTTCGTGTCCCCGCGGTCAGAGCATTGAGCACACGACCGCCGTGGAACGCTCCTACGCGTTCGCGCACTCATTGTGCTCGTCTATTCCACCGCGTCTAAGCCAGCGTTTCCAAACCACCCCGCAGAAACAGGTGGTAGACCTCGAAACAACGCCGGTCAACAATAAATAAATAAAATACGGTGCTCGGGTGCTTGGGAGTTGGGCTTGTTCGGGCACGTCAAGCGCACGTGACCTCTTGTGCGGATGCCGGAGTGGGTAGGGAAGAGATTTGGTATAACTATCAGTTAAAGCGCACGAAAAACAGACAGTAAGAGAGGACAAGCGCTTTCTTGCAACTAAACTGTTTATTAGAAAGGGCAGAATATATATACAGGCAATTGAAAAAACACGACGCATGCGTGTGCAGGCAAAAAAGTTGCCTGTATATATATTCTGCCCTTTCTAATGAACAGTTTGGTTGCGAGAAAGCGCTTGTCCTCTCTTCCTGTCTGTTTTTCGTGCGCTTTAACTGATAGTTATACCATGCATATACAACTAGCCCAACTTTCGATTCTGTTGGAAGAGATTTGGCTTGCGAGGGCTACGTGGAGGAGCGGCAAGGGTTTAGAGCTCGCCTCGTCTCGTCCTCGTTTCGCGCAGTTAAAAAAAAAAAACAGTTATCTCATCTCGTAATGAACCGATTAAAAATTTTTTGTGGCAAAATGTTTCTCATCGGACACGCAACAAATTCCATGGTCTAACAAAAATTTGGCATGGGACCTGGTGAGTGGCCCTTTAAGTGAGCGATATCTATTGGTCGATGGCTATTGGTCTGTACTCACATTCACGATTCGATTAAAAAAAAAGCTCAATGCAGGATGTTTTTTGGAGTTGTCTAAGTAATGCGCACACTGCTTAAGTGCGCCCTCTGGAACGTTCTTGCGAGTGGCATCAATATGGCCTCTTAGTTCTTTCTAGCGTTAGTCACTGTCTAAAACATTGCCAAAGAAGGCGCATCGCATGTCAGCTTTACGTCTTGTCCTATAGAGAAGGCCTTTTGTTCCACCGCCACGAAAATCTTCGACGTAGCATTCGTCGAGGTGTCCTCTTACACTTGTTTTGTAACGCCGCTACGACGCATCCACATGTGGCTTAGATATATTCGCATTCTTCATGCGTTAGTGCTTGGCCCAGTTGGCAAGACACTCGATGTCGGAACGCGTGATCCTAGGTTTGAAACCTATACAACGGTTTTGTATCAGCTCAGTACGGAAACAAGAACGGTTTCGTAACCCAGCAGCTATAGAGTATGGGCAGGCCACTAGTGTGTGCAGGACTTATGGTCAGGCTGGGCCAAACCGCCATAGGAAGAAAGCAGACAAGGGTCCGTGTCGCCTTCCCAGTTTTTCGGCTGCCTTTGCTAATTTTTGCGGGAATGATGATACGTCCAGCATGAGCCTTGGCTAGATTTTTTTCCTCTTAAGAATAATTCAATAAGACGTTCTGGTGGATGGGCACAGAGGAGCTTCTCGAAGGTTAGCCTCAATAGCTTGGAACATGGAGTATCCCGTGGAAAGCTGTTCGAAACGATTTGTGCTCAGGTCCAATACCAATCGGGCAAAAGTTTTCCACTCTGGGCGCGTGCTTCTTTCGCGCGCCTCTGTGCGGGTCTGCTTCCAAACAGACGAGCGGCAGACCGCGGAAAGTGTGTTTCGCTACGGGCTTTAAGCGGACGTCGCCGCACTGTCTGCAGGGGAGAGCACTCGAGACTCGTTTCTGTTCTCCTTGCTGTGATCTACATTTTCTCGGCCGAGCTTCACGCTCTTCCCTTCCTCCAGCCGTTTCTATTTTGACGCGCCTCTCTTCCGCCTCCTCCTTTCCACTCCATTTTTCTCGTCTGGCCCGTTCGTTGAGAGCGAGGCCGACTACAGAAAATGAGCGGAGGAGTCCCTTTGTTTGCAGCGTGGTCGCCGCCCCAAGCCTCTAAGCACCGCGTTCCACACCCGCAGTGGAAGCAGCTTCAGGGCTCTCAACCGGGGCCGCTTCGCCATGTGCTGCTGCGTGACGCGTGCAGGCCTCTGTCGGTACGCACGTGTGCCACATCCGCAGGATTCCGAAGACGCGGAGGCGCCTCGCCACTTCGCCTGAATTCTCGGCCCCGCGCGTAGTGCGCTGGAAATCTTCACGCGCTGTTTACGTGAGTAAACTCGGCCGCGATAGTTTGCGAGGCGCGGTAGCCTTTCCCTTCCGGCAAGCCTACGAATCGAAATACTTTCCCGGCCTCGCCACACCTTGGAATCTCCTCGCATGCAACATTGTGAATACACATTTTGTAAACACTCTTGCCTTGAAAGTATCCCTTTCATTCCCTTCTTTCTTTCTTTCTTTCTTTCTTTCTTTCTTTCTTTCTTTTCTTTCTTTCTTCTTTCTTTCTTTTTTTTCTTTCTTTTTTCTTTACTTTCTGTTGGTTATTTATTTTATTTGCTGAATTGGAATACAAGACAACATTTTTTTAACATTGGTGAGTGCATTCCTCAAGGAGCAAAATGGAGAGAGAAAAGGAAGGAAAAAAAACTGAAACAACAGTGAAACAACGTGCGTTGACAAGCCTAAAAAAAACTATTATGCTATCCTACATTTTCTTACAACATTGCTTTGTTCTCTGTTTCAGTGATAGGTGCTGGTCGTTGTCTACCTTTTGTCATTGCTCACAGCTGTCGCGTAGGAAATCTTACGCAGCTGGTGTCGGTGTGTTCGTGACCCGTCAAAAAAGAGTGCTAATTCATGCTCCCCAATGTTTTTGATCCATTGCATGAAGATACTCTTACGTTAGTACAACAACCTGCGTAATTATTTTGTTACTTAAAACTACAAAAGTTTGGTTCATTTGGTGCACGTCGCCGAAGAGGATTTTTTTGTTTGATCTCGGGCATGTGGCGAGTGGTAAAAAACGACAGAAAAAGCCATCAAAATGTCTATAGAGTGTCATTAAGCGAACCACTTACTCATACTACTATTATATTATATTCTTTTTCATTCAGGGCGTGTTAAGGTGTACAAGAAAACTTTATATAGTAGAATGTTTTGGGTGGAAACGTCATAAAAAAACGTTTGATTGCTGTTGAGGAACAGGGGCTCCCTCTATTCGCGCGGGGTACATGGAGGCTGTTCCCAAGGAAAACTCATAAAATAAAAACGTTGATTGCTGTGGAGAACAGGGCTTCCCTCTATTAGCGCGCTACATCGAGGCTGTTCCCAAGGATTCTCTATGAGGAACATGAAAAAAAAAAGTTGCCCCGCGCTTCACTCAGGGGGAACACTTGAGGAGGATGCGGAGCATATAATTGGTTAACGGGGTGTTTAAAGTGCGACTTACTTGGGTCGATGGCTAAATTGGTTAACGTGGTTGTGAAATGGGGGTGTTAAATGCGACTTACTTGGGTCGATGGCTAAATTGGTTAACGTGGTTGTAGGAGGGGGTGTAATGAATGAGTGAACACGTACACACGTATGCGAAAGGGCGGCGCTGGTCGAAGGGACGTCGATCATTGTGTTTGTGGATTCGTTGGAATTCATTTCACCGCGACTTGGACGTCGACGCGCCGTACAAACCAACCGACGAGCGGCAACTGAGCGAGCGAGCGCCGACCTTGAGTATATATACAGCGCGACGGCGCATGCACTGTCAGCTGTTGAATGTTCTCGAAGGAGAAGCGCGCGCGCGGCACAGATGGCGACGGCGCGACGGCGCATGCGCTGTCAGCTGTCGAATGTTCTCGAAGGAGAAGCGCGCGCGGCACAGATGGTGGGCGACGGCGCGACGGCGCATGCGCGCGCGTCAGCTGTCGAATGTTCGAGGAGCGGTGCGGACGGGCGCACTACAAGGCGCGAGTATAAGATGCTTCCGCATCTAAAAAAGAATCATCCAAGCCAGGGCGGTCATAAAACACGTTCTTGGAAATCGAGTTTTAGTAAGATTGTTTGCTATAAAAATTTTAATGCTAACAAGCGATAGAAAATCTGGAAACTCACCGCTTCACAAAGCCCGGCTGACGAATTGACAACCACGAAAATGCCCGTTGCAGTTCTTCATCAAAACGGCAAAAAAAAAAAAGCGAAGATGCGTCAGAACATCTCTAGCCTCCATTCATTAAATAATCTAATGAAGTGCAAGGGTTCAACAAAAAAACGCGATTAGCACA